>JAXCHB010000014.1:600000-797272 GCA_036926305.1 Uropetala carovei | reverse complement strand
TTTGAAAAAAAATTTTGAAAAAAAATTTTGAAAAAAAATTTTGAAAAAAAATTTTGAAAAAAAATTTTGAAAAAAAATTTGAAAAAAAATTTGAAAAAAAATTTTGAAAAAAAATTTGAAAAAAATTTTGAAAAAAAATTTTGAAAAAAAATTTTGAAAAAAAAATTGAAAAAAAATTTTGAAAAAAAAATTTTGAAAAAAAATTTTGAAAAAAAAAATTTAAAAAAAAAATTTGAAAAAAAATTTGAAAAAAAATTTGAAAAAAAGTTTGAAAAAAAATTTTGAAAAAAAATTTTGAAAAAAAATTTTGAAAAAAATTTTGAAAAAAAATTTGAAAAAAAATTTGAAAAAAAATTTTGAAAAAAAATTTCGAAAAAAAATTTTGAAAAAAAAATTTGAAAAAAAATTTCGAAAAAAAAATTCGAAAAAAAAATTTCGAAAAAAAATTTTGAAAAAAAATTTTGAAAAAAAATTTTCAAAAAAAATTTTCAAAAAAAATTTTCAAAAAAAATTTTCAAAAAAAATTTTGAAAAAAAATTTTTAAAAAAAATTTTGAAACAAAATTTTGAAAAAAAAATTTGAAAAAAAATTTTGAAAAAAAATTTTGAAAAAAAATTTTGAAAAAAATTTTGAGAAAAATTTTGAAAAAAAATTTCGAAAAAAAATTTTGAAAAAAAAATTTGAAAAAAAATTTCGAAAAAAAATTTCGAAAAAAAAATTTCGAAAAAAAATTTTGAAAAAAAATTTTGAAAAAAAATTTTGAAAAAAAATTTGAAAAAAAAATTTTGAAAAAAATTTCGAAAAAAAGTTCGAAAAAAATTTTGAAAAAAAAATTTGAAAAAAAATTTCGAAAAAAAATTTCGAAAAAAAATTTTGAAAAAAAATTTTAAAAAAAAATTTTGAAAAAAAATTTCGAAAAAAAATTTCGAAAAAAAATTTTGAAAAAAAATTTTGAAAAAAAATTTTGAAAAAAAATTTTGAAAATAAATTTTGAAAAAAAATTTTGAAAAAAAATTTTGAAAAAAAATTTTGAAAAAAAATTTTGAAAAAAAAATTTTGAAAAAAAAATTTTGAAAAAAAATTTTGAAAAAAAAATTTTGAAAAAAATTTTGAAAAAAAAATTTTGAAAAAAAATTTTGAAAAAAAATTTTGAAAAAAAATTTTGAAAAAAATTTGAAAAAAAATTTTGAAAAAAAAATTTGAAAAAAATTTTGAAAAAAAATTTTGAAAAAATATTTTGAAAAAACATTTTGAAAAAAACATTTTGAAAAAAAATTTTGAAAAAAAATTTGAAAAAACATTTTGAAAAAAATTTGAAAAAAATTTTGAAAAAAAATTTGAAAAAAAATTTTGAAAAAAAATTTTGAAAAAAAATTTTTAAAAAAAATTTCGAAAAAAATTTCGAAAAAAAAGTTCGAAAAAAAATTTTGAAAAAAAATTTCGAAAAAAAAATTTCGAAAAAAAAATTTCGAAAAAAATTTTGAAAAAAAATTTTGAAAAAAAATTTTCAAAAAAATTTTCAAAAAAAATTTTGAAAAAAATTTTGAAAAAAAATTTTGAAAAAAAATTTTGAAAAAAAATTTGAAAAAAAATTTGAAAAAAAATTTGGAAAAAAAATTTTGAAAAAAAGTTCGAAAAAAAATTTTGAAAAAAAATTTGAAAAAAAATTTGAAAAAAAATTTCGAAAAAAAATTTCGAAAAAAAAATTTCGAAAAAAATTTTGAAAAAAAATTTTGAAAAAAAATTTTGAAAAAAAATTTGAAAAAAAATTTTGAAAAAAAATTTCGAAAAAAAGTTCGAAAAAAAATTTTGAAAAAAAAATTTGAAAAAAAATTTCGAAAAAAAATTTCGAAAAAAAAATTTTGAAAAAAAATTTTAAAAAAAAATTTTGAAAAAAAATTTCGAAAAAAAATTTCGAAAAAAATTTTGAAAAAAAATTTTGAAAAAAAATTTTGAAAAAAAATTTTGAAAATAAATTTTGAAAAAAAATTTTGAAAAAAAATTTTGAAAAAAAATTTTGAAAAAAAATTTTGAAAAAAAAATTTTGAAAAAAAAATTTTGAAAAAAAATTTTGAAAAAAAATTTTGAAAAAAATTTTGAAAAAAAAATTTTGAAAAAAAATTTTGAAAAAAAATTTTGAAAAAAATTTGAAAAAAAATTTTGAAAAAAAATTTTGAAAAAAAATTTGAAAAAAAAATTTGAAAAAAAATTTTGAAAAAAAATTTTGAAAAAATATTTTGAAAAAACATTTTTAAAAAAAACATTTTGAAAAAAAATTTTGAAAAAAAATTTGAAAAAACATTTTGAAAAAAAATTTTGAAAAAAATTTTGAAAAAAAAATTAAAAAAAATTTGAAAAAAAATTTTGAAAAAAAAATTTTGAAAAAAAATTTTGAAAAAAAAATTTGAAAAAAAAATTTGAAAAAAAATTTTGAAAAAAAATTTTGAAAAAAAATTTTTAAAAAAAATTTCGAAAAAAATTTCGAAAAAAAAGTTCGAAAAAAAATTTTGAAAAAAAATTTCGAAAAAAAAATTTCGAAAAAAAATTTCGAAAAAAAATTTTGAAAAAAAATTTTGAAAAAAAATTTTCAAAAAAAATTTTCAAAAAAAATTTTGAAAAAAAATTTTGAAAAAAAATTTTGAAAAAAAATTTTGAAAAAAAATTTTGAAAAAAAAATTTGAAAAAAATTTTGAAAAAAAATTTGGAAAAAAAATTTTGAAAAAAAAGTTCGAAAAAAATTTTGAAAAAAAATTTGAAAAAAAATTTCGAAAAAAAATTTCGAAAAAAAAATTTGAAAAAAAATTTTAAAAAAAAATTTTGAAAAAAAATTTCGAAAAAAAATTTCGAAAAAAAATTTTGAAAAAAAATTTTGAAAAAAAATTTTGAAAAAAAAGTTTGAAAAAAAATTTTGAAAAAAAATTTTGAAAAAAAATTTTGAAAAAAAAATTTTGAAAAAAAATTTTGAAAAAAAATTTTGAAAAAAAATTTTGAAAAAAAAATTTTGAAAAAAATTTTGAAAAAAAAATTTTTGAAAAAAAATTTTGAAAAAAAATTTTGAAAAACAATTTGAAAAAAAATTTGAAAAAAAATTTTGAAAAAAAAATTTGAAAAAAATTTTGAAAAAATATTTTTAAAAACATTTTGAAAAAAACATTTTGAAAAAAATTTTGAAAAAAAATTTTGAAAAAAAATTTGAAAAACATTTTGAAAAAAAATTTTGAAAAAAATTTTGAAAAAAAATTATAAAAAAAATTTTGAAAAAAAATTTTGAAAAAAAAATTTGAAAAAAAACTTTGAAAAAAAATTTTGAAAAAAAATTTTGAAAAAAAATTTGAAAAAAAATTTTAAAAAAAATTTTTAAAAAAAATTTTAAAAAAAATTTTTAAAAAAAATTTGAAAAAAAATGTTGAAAAAAAATTTTGAAAAAAAATTTGAAAAAAATTCCAAAAAAAATTTTGAAAAAAAAATTTGAAAAAAATTTTGAAAAAAAACTTTGAAAAAAATTTTGAAAAAAAATTTGAAAAAAAATTTTGAAAAAAAATTTTGAAAAAAAATTTTGAAAAAAAATTTGAAAAAAAATTTGAAAAAAAATTTTGAAAAAAAAATTTGAAAAAAATTTTGAAAAAAAATTTTGAAAAAAAATTTGAAAAAAAAATTGAAAAAAAATTTTGAAAAAAAAATTTTGAAAAAAAATTTTGAAAAAAAAAATTTAAAAAAAAATTTGAAAAAAAAATTTTGAAAAAAAATTTTGAAAAAAAAGTTTGAAAAAAAATTTTGAAAAAAAATTTTGAAAAAAAATTTTGAAAAAAATTTTGAAAAAAAATTTGAAAAAAAATTTTGAAAAAAAATTTTGAAAAAAATTTCGAAAAAAATTTTGAAAAAAAAATTTGAAAAAAAATTTCGAAAAAAAAATTCGAAAAAAAAATTTCAAAAAAAAATTTTGAAAAAAAATTTTGAAAAAAAATTTTCAAAAAAAATTTTCAAAAAAAATTTTGAAAAAAAATTTTTAAAAAAAATTTTGAAACAAAATTTGAAAAAAAATTTGAAAAAAATTTTGAAAAAAAATTTGAAAAAAAATTTTGAAAAAAAATTTTGAGAAAAATTTTTGAAAAAAAATTTCGAAAAAAAATTTTGAAAAAAAATTTGAAAAAAAATTTCGAAAAAAAATTTCGAAAAAAAAATTTCGAAAAAAAATTTTGAAAAAAAATTTTGAAAAAAAATTTTGAAAAAAATTTGAAAAAAAAATTTTGAAAAAAAATTTCGAAAAAAAGTTCGAAAAAAAATTTTGAAAAAAAAATTTGAAAAAAAATTTCGAAAAAAAATTTCGAAAAAAAATTTTGAAAAAAAATTTTAAAAAAAAATTTTGAAAAAAATTTCGAAAAAAAATTTCGAAAAAAAATTTTGAAAAAAAATTTTGAAAAAAAATTTTGAAAAAAAATTTTGAAAATAAATTTTGAAAAAAAATTTTGAAAAAAAATTTTGAAAAAAATTTTGAAAAAAAATTTTGAAAAAAAAATTTTGAAAAAAAAATTTTGAAAAAAATTTTGAAAAAAAAATTTTGAAAAAAATTTTGAAAAAAAAATTTTGAAAAAAAATTTTGAAAAGAAATTTTGAAAAAAAATTTTGAAAAAAAATTTTGAAAAAAAATTTTGAAAAAAAAATTTGAAAAAAAATTTTGAAAAAAAATTTTGAAAAAATATTTTGAAAAAACATTTTGAAAAAAACATTTTGAAAAAAAATTTTGAAAAAAATTTGAAAAAACATTTTGAAAAAAATTTGAAAAAAATTTTGAAAAAAAAATTAAAAAAAATTTTGAAAAAAAATTTTGAAAAAAAAATTTTGAAAAAAATTTTGAAAAAAAAATTTGAAAAAAAATTTGAAAAAAAATTTTGAAAAAAAATTTTGAAAAAAATTTTTAAAAAAAATTTCGAAAAAAATTTCGAAAAAAAAGTTCGAAAAAAAATTTTGAAAAAAAATTTCGAAAAAAAAATTTCGAAAAAAAAATTTCGAAAAAAAATTTTGAAAAAAAATTTTGAAAAAAAATTTTCAAAAAAAATTTTCAAAAAAATTTTGAAAAAAAATTTTGAAAAAAAATTTTTGAAAAAAAAATTTGAAAAAAAATTTTGAAAAAAAATTTGGAAAAAAATTTTGAAAAAAAAGTTCGAAAAAAAATTTTGAAAAAAAAATTTGAAAAAAATTTTGAAAACAAATTTTGAAAAAAAATTTGAAAAAAAATTTTGAAAAAAAATTTTGAAAAAAAATTTTGAAAAAAAATTTCGAAAAAAAATTTTGAAAAAAATTTTGAAAAAAAAATTGAAAAAAAATTTTGAAAAAAAATTTTGAAAAAAAATTTTGAAAAAAAATTTGAAAAAAATTTTGAAAAAAATTTTAAAAAAATATTTTGAAAAAAAATTTTAAAAAAAAATTTTGAAAAAAAATTTTGAAAAAAAATTTTGAAAAAAATTATGAAAAAAAATTTTGAAAAAAAATTTTGAAAAAAAATTTTGAAAAAAAATTTTGAAAAACAATTTTGAAAAAAAATTTTGAAGAAAAATTTTGAAAAAAAATTTTGAAAAAAAATTTTGAAAAAAAATTTAGAAAAAAAATTTTGAAAAAAAATTTTGAAAAAAAATTTTGAAAAAAAATTTGGAAAAAAAAATTTGAAAAAAAATTTGAAAAAAAATTTTGAAAAAAAATTTACAAAAAAAAATTTTGAAAAAAAAATTTGAAAAAAAAATTTTGAAAAAAAATTTAAAAAAAAAATTTTGAAAAAAAATTTTGAAAAAAAATTTCGAAAAAAATTTCGAAAAAAAATTTCGAAAAAAAATTTTCAAAAAAAATTTTCAAAAAAATTTTCAAAAAAAATTTTCAAAAAAAAATTTGAAAATAAATTTTGAAAAAAATTTTGAAAAAAAATTTTGAAAAAAAATTTTGAAAAAAAATTTGAAAAAAAATTTTGAAAAAAAATTTTGAAAAAAAATTTTGAAAAAAAATTTTGAAAAAAAATTTTGAAAAAAATTTTGAAAAAAAATTTGAAAAAAAATTTGAAAAAAAATTTTGAAAAAAAATTTTGAAAAAAAAATTTGAAAAAAAATTTTGAAAAAAAATTTTGAAAAAAAATTTTGAAAAAAAATTTTGAAAAAAAAATTTAAAAAAAAAATTTGAAAAAAAATTTTGAAAAAAAAATTTGAAAAAAAAATTTGAAAAAAAATTTTGAAAAAAAATTTTGAAAAAAAAATTTGAAAAAAAAATTTGAAAAAAAATTTTGAAAAAAAATTTTGAAAAAAAAAATTGAAAAAAAATTTGAAAAAAAAATTTTGAAAAAAAATTTTGAAAAAAAAAATTTAAAAAAAAAATTTGAAAAAAAAATTTTGAAAAAAAATTTTGAAAAAAAAGTTTGAAAAAAAATTTTGAAAAAAAATTTGAAAAAAAATTTTGAAAAAAAATTTTGAAAAAAATTTGACAAAAAATTTTGAAAAAAAAATTTGAAAAAAAATTTTGAAAAAAAATTTTGAAAAAAAAATTTGAAAAAAAATTTTGAAAAAAAATTTTGAAAAAAAATTTCGAAAAAAAATTTTGAAAAAAAATTTGAAAAAAAATTTCGAAAAAAAAATTCGAAAAAAAAATTTCGAAAAAAAATTTTGAAAAAAAATTTTGAAAAAAAATTTTCAAAAAAAATTTTCAAAAAAAATTTTCAAAAAAAATTTTGAAAAAAAATTTTTAAAAAAAATTTTGAAACAAAATTTTGAAAAAAAAATTTGAAAAAAAATTTTGAAAAAAATTTTGAAAAAAAAATTTTGAAAAAAAATTTTGAGAAAAATTTTTGAAAAAAAATTTCGAAAAAAAATTTTGAAAAAAAATTTGAAAAAAAATTTCGAAAAAAAATTCCAAAAAAAAAATTTCGAAAAAAAATTTTGAAAAAAAATTTTGAAAAAAAATTTTGAAAAAAAATTTGAAAAAAAAATTTTGAAAAAAAATTTCGAAAAAAAGTTCGAAAAAAAATTTTGAAAAAAAAATTTGAAAAAAAATTTCGAAAAAAAATTTCGAAAAAAAAATTTTGAAAAAAAATTTTAAAAAAAAATTTTGAAAAAAAATTTCGAAAAAAAATTTCGAAAAAAAATTTTGAAAAAAAATTTTGAAAAAAAATTTTGAAAAAAAATTTTGAAAATAAATTTTGAAAAAAAATTTTGAAAAAAAATTTTGAAAAAAAATTTTGAAAAAAATTTTGAAAAAAAAATTTTGAAAAAAAAATTTTGAAAAAAAATTTTGAAAAAAAAATTTTGAAAAAAATTTTGAAAAAAAAATTTTGAAAAAAAATTTTGAAAAAAAATTTTGAAAAAAAATTTTGAAAAAAAATTTTGAAAAAAAATTTCGAAAAAAAATTTTGAAAAAAAAATTTGAAAAAAAATTTCGAAAAAAAAATTCGAAAAAAAAATTTCGAAAAAAAATTTTGAAAAAAAATTTTGAAAAAAAATTTTCAAAAAAAATTTTCAAAAAAAATTTTCAAAAAAAATTTTGAAAAAAAATTTTTAAAAAAAATTTTGAAACAAAATTTTGAAAAAAAAATTTGAAAAAAAATTTTGAAAAAAAATTTTGAAAAAAAAATTTTGAAAAAAAATTTTGAGAAAAATTTTTGAAAAAAAATTTCGAAAAAAAATTTTGAAAAAAAAATTTGAAAAAAAATTTCGAAAAAAAATTTCGAAAAAAAAATTTCGAAAAAAAATTTTGAAAAAAAATTTTGAAAAAAAATTTTGAAAAAAAATTTGAAAAAAAATTTTGAAAAAAAATTTTGAAAAAAAATTTTGAAAAAAAATTTTGAAAAAAAATTTTGAAAAAAAATTTTAAAAAAAGTTTTGAAAAAAAATTTTGAAAAAAAATTTTGAAAAAAAATTTTGACAAAACCTTATGAAAAAAAATTTGAAAAAAAATTTTGAAAAAAAATTTTGAAAAAAATTTTTGAAAAAAATTTTGAAAAAAAATTTTGAAAAACAATTTTGAAAAAAAATTTTGAAGAAAAATTTTGAAAAAAAATTTTGAAAAAAAATTTTGAAAAAAAATTTAGAAAAAAAATTTTGAAAAAAATTTTGAAAAAAAATTTTGAAAAAAAATTTTGAAAAAAAAATTTGAAAAAAAATTTTGAAAAAAAATTTTGAAAAAAAATTTACAAAAAAAAATTTTGAAAAAAAAATTTGAAAAAAAAATTTTGAAAAAAATTTAAAAAAAAATTTTGAAAAAAAATTTTGAAAAAAAATTTCGAAAAAAAATTTCGAAAAAAAAATTTCGAAAAAAAATTTTCAAAAAAAATTTTCAAAAAAAATTTTCAAAAAAAATTTTCAAAAAAAAATTTGAAAAAAAATTTTGAAAAAAAATTTGAAAAAAAATTTCGAAAAAAAATTTTGAAAAAAAATTTTGAAAAAAATTTTGAAAAAAAATTTTGAAAAAAAATTTTGAAAAAAAAATTTTGAAAAAAAAATTTTGAAAAAAAATTTTGAAAAAAAAATTTTGAAAAAAATTTTGATAAAAAAATTTTGAAAAAAAATTTTGAAAAAAAATTTTGAAAAAAAATTTTGAAAAAAAATTTTGAAAAAAAATTTTGAAAAAAAATTTGAAAAAAAATTTTGAAAAAAAATTTTGAAAAAATATTTTGAAAAAACATTTTGAAAAAAACAATTTGAAAAAAAATTTGAAAAAACATTTTGAAAAAAAATTTTGAAAAAAATTTTGAAAAAAAAATTAAAAAAAATTTTGAAAAAAAATTTTGAAAAAAAAATTTTGAAAAAAAATTTTGAAAAAAAAATTTGAAAAAAAAATTTGAAAAAAAATTTTGAAAAAAAATTTTGAAAAAAAATTTTTAAAAAAAATTTCGAAAAAAATTTCGAAAAAAAAGTTCGAAAAAAAATTTTGAAAAAAAATTTCGAAAAAAAAATTTCGAAAAAAAAATTTCGAAAAAAAATTTTGAAAAAAAATTTTGAAAAAAAATTTTCAAAAAAAATTTTCAAAAAAAATTTTGAAAAAAAATTTTGAAAAAAAATTTTGAAAAAAAATTTTGAAAAAAAATTTTGAAAAAAAAATTTGAAAAAAAATTTTGAAAAAAAATTTGGAAAAAAAATTTTGAAAAAAAAGTTCGAAAAAAAATTTTGAAAAAAAAATTTGAAAAAAAATTTCGAAAAAAAATTTCGAAAAAAAAAATTTGAAAAAAAATTTTAAAAAAAAATTTTGAAAAAAAATTTCGAAAAAAAATTTCGAAAAAAAATTTTGAAAAAAAATTTTGAAAAAAAATTTTGAAAAAAAAGTTTGAAAAAAAATTTTGAAAAAAAATTTTGAAAAAAAATTTTGAAAAAAAATTTTGAAAAAAAATTTTGAAAAAAAATTTTGAAAAAAAATTTTGAAAAAAAAATTTTGAAAAAAATTTTGAAAAAAAAATTTTTGAAAAAAAATTTTGAAAAAAAATTTTGAAAAACAATTTTGAAAAAAAATTTTGAAAAAAAATTTTGAAAAAAAAATTTGAAAAAAAATTTTGAAAAAATATTTTGAAAAAACATTTTGAAAAAAACATTTTGAAAAAAAATTTTGAAAAAAAATTTTGAAAAAAAATTTGAAAAAACATTTTGAAAAAAAATTTTGAAAAAAATTTTGAAAAAAAAATTATAAAAAAAATTTTGAAAAAAAATTTTGAAAAAAAAATTTGAAAAAAAACTTTGAAAAAAAATTTTGAAAAAAAATTTGAAAAAAAATTTTGAAAAAAAATTTTAAAAAAAATTTTTAAAAAAAATTTTAAAAAAAATTTTTAAAAAAAATTTGAAAAAAAATGTTGAAAAAAAATTTTGAAAAAAAATTTTGAAAAAAAATTCCAAAAAAAATTTTGAAAAAAAAATTTGAAAAAAAATTTTGAAAAAAAATTTTGAAAAAAAATTTTGAAAAAAAATTTTGAAAAAAAATTTTGAAAAAAAATTTTGAAAAAAAATTTTGAAAAAAAATTTGAAAAAAAATTTGAAAAAAAATTTTGAAAAAAAAATTTGAAAAAAAATTTTGAAAAAAAATTTTGAAAAAAAATTTTGAAAAAAAAATTGAAAAAAAATTTTGAAAAAAAATTTTGAAAAAAATTTTGAAAAAAAAAATTTAAAAAAAAAATTTGAAAAAAAATTTTGAAAAAAAATTTTGAAAAAAAAGTTTGAAAAAAAATTTTGAAAAAAAATTTTGAAAAAAAATTTTGAAAAAAATTTTGAAAAAAAAATTTGAAAAAAAATTTTGAAAAAAAATTTTGAAAAAAAATTTCGAAAAAAAATTTTGAAAAAAAAATTTGAAAAAAAATTTCGAAAAAAAAATTCGAAAAAAAAATTTCGAAAAAAAATTTTGAAAAAAAATTTTGAAAAAAATTTTCAAAAAAAATTTTCAAAAAAAATTTTCAAAAAAAATTTTGAAAAAAAATTTTTAAAAAAAATTTTGAAACAAAATTTTGAAAAAAAAATTTGAAAAAAAATTTTGAAAAAAAATTTTGAAAAAAAAATTTTGAAAAAAAATTTTGAGAAAAATTTTTGAAAAAAAATTTCGAAAAAAAATTTTGAAAAAAAAATTTGAAAAAAAATTTCGAAAAAAAATTTCGAAAAAAAAATTTCGAAAAAAAATTTTGAAAAAAAATTTTGAAAAAAAATTTTGAAAAAAAATTTGAAAAAAAATTTTGAAAAAAAATTTTGAAAAAAAATTTTGAAAAAAAATTTTGAAAAAAAATTTTGAAAAAAAATTTTAAAAAAAGTTTTGAAAAAAAATTTTGAAAAAAAATTTTGAAAAAAAATTTTGACAAAACCTTATGAAAAAAAATTTGAAAAAAAATTTTGAAAAAAAATTTTGAAAAAAATTTTTGAAAAAAAATTTTGAAAAAAAATTTTGAAAAACAATTTTGAAAAAAAATTTTGAAGAAAAATTTTGAAAAAAAATTTTGAAAAAAAATTTTGAAAAAAAATTTAGAAAAAAAATTTTGAAAAAAAATTTTGAAAAAAAATTTTGAAAAAAAATTTTGAAAAAAAAATTTGAAAAAAAATTTTGAAAAAAAATTTTGAAAAAAAATTTACAAAAAAAAATTTTGAAAAAAAAATTTGAAAAAAAAATTTTGAAAAAAAATTTAAAAAAAAAATTTTGAAAAAAAATTTTGAAAAAAAATTTCGAAAAAAAATTTCGAAAAAAAAATTTCGAAAAAAAATTTTCAAAAAAAATTTTCAAAAAAAATTTTCAAAAAAAATTTTCAAAAAAAAATTTGAAAAAAAATTTTGAAAAAAAATTTGAAAAAAAATTTCGAAAAAAAATTTTGAAAAAAAATTTTGAAAAAAAATTTTGAAAAAAAATTTTGAAAAAAAATTTTGAAAAAAAAATTTTGAAAAAAAAATTTTGAAAAAAAATTTTGAAAAAAAAATTTTGAAAAAAATTTTGATAAAAAAATTTTGAAAAAAAATTTTGAAAAAAAATTTTGAAAAAAAATTTTGAAAAAAAATTTTGAAAAAAAATTTTGAAAAAAAAATTTGAAAAAAAATTTTGAAAAAAAATTTTGAAAAAATATTTTGAAAAAACATTTTGAAAAAAACATTTTGAAAAAAAATTTGAAAAAACATTTTGAAAAAAAATTTTGAAAAAAATTTTGAAAAAAAAATTAAAAAAAATTTTGAAAAAAAATTTTGAAAAAAAAATTTTGAAAAAAAATTTTGAAAAAAAAATTTGAAAAAAAAATTTGAAAAAAAATTTTGAAAAAAAATTTTGAAAAAAAATTTTTAAAAAAAATTTCGAAAAAAATTTCGAAAAAAAAGTTCGAAAAAAAATTTTGAAAAAAAATTTCGAAAAAAAAATTTCGAAAAAAAAATTTCGAAAAAAAATTTTGAAAAAAAATTTTGAAAAAAAATTTTCAAAAAAAATTTTCAAAAAAAATTTTGAAAAAAAATTTTGAAAAAAAATTTTGAAAAAAAATTTTGAAAAAAAATTTTGAAAAAAAAATTTGAAAAAAAATTTTGAAAAAAATTTGGAAAAAAAATTTTGAAAAAAAAGTTCGAAAAAAAATTTTGAAAAAAAAATTTGAAAAAAAATTTTGAAAAAAAAATTTGAAAAAAAATTTTGAAAAAAAAATTTTGAAAAAATATTTTGAAAAAACATTTTGAAAAAAACATTTTGAAAAAAATTTTGAAAAAAATTTGAAAAAACATTTTGAAAAAAAATTTTGAAAAAAATTTTGAAAAAAAAATTTGAAAAAAAATTTTGAAAAAAAATTTGGAAAAAAAATTTTGAAAAAAAAGTTCGAAAAAAAATTTTGAAAAAAAAATTTGAAAAAAAATTTCGAAAAAAAATTTCGAAAAAAAAAATTTGAAAAAAAATTTTAAAAAAAATTTTGAAAAAAAATTCGAAAAAAAATTTCGAAAAAAATTTTGAAAAAAAATTTTGAAAAAAAATTTTGAAAAAAAAGTTTGAAAAAAAATTTTGAAAAAAAATTTTGAAAAAAAATTTTGAAAAAAAATTTTGAAAAAAAAATTTTGAAAAAAAAATTTTGAAAAAAAATTTTGAAAAAAAAATTTTGAAAAAAATTTTGAAAAAAAAATTTTTGAAAAAAAATTTTGAAAAAAAATTTTGAAAAACAATTTTGAAAAAAATTTTGAAAAAAAATTTTGAAAAAATATTTTGAAAAAACATTTTGAAAAAAACATTTTGAAAAAAATTTTGAAAAAAAATTTTGAAAAAAAATTTGAAAAAACATTTTGAAAAAAAATTTGAAAAAAATTTTGAAAAAAAAATTATAAAAAAAATTTTGAAAAAAAATTTTGAAAAAAAAATTTGAAAAAAAACTTTGAAAAAAAATTTTGAAAAAAATTTTGAAAAAAAATTTTGAAAAAAATTTTAAAAAAAATTTTTAAAAAAAATTTTTAAAAAAATTTTTAAAAAAATTTGAAAAAAAATGTTGAAAAAAAATTTTGAAAAAAAATTTTGAAAAAAATTCCAAAAAAAAATTTTGAAAAAAAATTTGAAAAAAAATTTTGAAAAAAAATTTTGAAAAAAAATTTTGAAAAAAATTTTGAAAAAAAATTTGAAAAAAATTTTGAAAAAAAATTTTGAAAAAAAATTTGAAAAAAAATTTGAAAAAAAATTTTGAAAAAAAATTTGAAAAAAATTTGAAAAAAAATTTTGAAAAAAATTTTGAAAAAAAAATTGAAAAAAAATTTTGAAAAAAAAATTTTGAAAAAAAATTTTGAAAAAAAAATTTAAAAAAAAATTTGAAAAAAAATTTTGAAAAAAAATTTTGAAAAAAAAGTTTGAAAAAAATTTTGAAAAAAAATTTTGAAAAAAAATTTTGAAAAAATTTTGAAAAAAAAATTTGAAAAAAATTTTGAAAAAAATTTTGAAAAAAAATTTCGAAAAAAAATTTTGAAAAAAAAATTTGAAAAAAAATTTCGAAAAAAAAATTCGAAAAAAAAATTTCGAAAAAAAATTTGAAAAAAAATTTGAAAAAAAATTTTCAAAAAAATTTTCAAAAAAAATTTTCAAAAAAATTTTCAAAAAAAATTTTGAAAAAAAATTTTTAAAAAAAATTTTGAAACAAAATTTTGAAAAAAAAAATTTGAAAAAAAATTTTGAAAAAAAATTTGAAAAAAAAATTTTGAAAAAAATTTTGAGAAAAATTTTTGAAAAAAAATTTCGAAAAAAAATTTTGAAAAAAAAATTTGAAAAAAAATTTCGAAAAAAAATTTCGAAAAAAAAATTTCGAAAAAAATTTTGAAAAAAATTTTGAAAAAAAATTTTGAAAAAAAATTTGAAAAAAAAATTTTGAAAAAAAATTTCGAAAAAAAGTTCGAAAAAAAATTTTGAAAAAAAAATTTGAAAAAAAATTTCGAAAAAAAATTTCGAAAAAAAAATTTTGAAAAAAAATTTTAAAAAAAAATTTTGAAAAAAAATTTCGAAAAAAAATTTCGAAAAAAAATTTTGAAAAAAAATTTTGAAAAAAATTTTGAAAAAAAATTTTGAAAATAAATTTTGAAAAAAAATTTTGAAAAAAAATTTTGAAAAAAATTTTGAAAAAAAATTTTGAAAAAAAATTTTGAAAAAAAAATTTTGAAAAAAAATTTTGAAAAAAAAATTTTGAAAAAAATTTTGAAAAAAAAATTTGAAAAAAAATTTTGAAAAAAAATTTTGAAAAAAAATTTTGAAAAAAAATTTTGAAAAAAATTTTGAAAAAAAAATTTGAAAAAAAATTTTGAAAAAAAATTTTGAAAAAATATTTTGAAAAAACATTTTGAAAAAAACATTTTGAAAAAAAATTTTGAAAAAAATTTGAAAAACATTTTGAAAAAAAATTTTGAAAAAAATTTTGAAAAAAAAATTTGAAAAAAAATTTTGAAAAAAAATTTTGAAAAAAATTTTTAAAAAAAATTTCGAAAAAATTTCGAAAAAAAGTTCGAAAAAAAATTTTGAAAAAAATTTCGAAAAAAAAATTTCGAAAAAAAAATTTCGAAAAAAAATTTTGAAAAAAAATTTTGAAAAAAAATTTTCAAAAAAAATTTTCAAAAAAAATTTTGAAAAAAAATTTTGAAAAAAAATTTTGAAAAAAAATTTTGAAAAAAAAATTTGAAAAAAAATTTTGAAAAAAATTTGGAAAAAAAATTTTGAAAAAAAAGTTCGAAAAAAAATTTTGAAAAAAAAATTTGAAAAAAAATTTGAAAAAAAATTCGAAAAAAAATTTCGAAAAAAAAATTTCGAAAAAAAATTTTGAAAAAAAATTTTGAAAAAAAATTTTGAAAAAAAATTTGAAAAAAAAATTTTGAAAAAAATTTCGAAAAAAAGTTCGAAAAAAAATTTTGAAAAAAAAATTTGAAAAAAAATTTCGAAAAAAAATTTCGAAAAAAAAATTTTGAAAAAAAATTTTAAAAAAAAATTTTGAAAAAAAATTTCGAAAAAAAATTTCGAAAAAAAATTTTGAAAAAAAATTTTGAAAAAAAATTTTGAAAAAAAATTTTGAAAATAAATTTTGAAAAAAAATTTTGAAAAAAAATTTTGAAAAAAAATTTTGAAAAAAAATTTTGAAAAAAAATTTTGAAAAAAAATTTTGAAAAAAATTTTGAAAAAAAAATTTTGAAAAAATTTTGAAAAAAAAATTTTGAAAAAAAATTTGAAAAAAATTTTGAAAAAAAATTTTGAAAAAAAATTTTGAAAAAAAATTTTGAAAAAAAAATTTGAAAAAAATTTTGAAAAAAAATTTTGAAAAAATATTTTGAAAAAACATTTTTAAAAAAAACATTTTGAAAAAAATTTTGAAAAAAAATTTGAAAAAACATTTTGAAAAAAAATTTTGAAAAAAATTTTGAAAAAAAAATTAAAAAAAATTTTGAAAAAAATTTTGAAAAAAAATTTTGAAAAAAAATTTTGAAAAAAAATTTGAAAAAAAATTTGAAAAAAATTTGAAAAAAAATTTTGAAAAAAATTTTTAAAAAAAATTTCGAAAAAAATTTCGAAAAAAAAGTTCGAAAAAAAATTTTGAAAAAAATTTCGAAAAAAAAATTTCGAAAAAAAAATTTCGAAAAAAAATTTTGAAAAAAAATTTTGAAAAAAAATTTTCAAAAAAAATTTTCAAAAAAATTTTGAAAAAAATTTTGAAAAAAAATTTTGAAAAAAAATTTGAAAAAAAATTTTGAAAAAAAAATTTGAAAAAAAATTTTGAAAAAAAATTTGGAAAAAAATTTGAAAAAAAAGTTCGAAAAAAAATTTTGAAAAAAAAATTTGAAAAAAAATTTCGAAAAAAAATTTCGAAAAAAAAATTTGAAAAAAAATTTTAAAAAAAAATTTTGAAAAAAAATTTCGAAAAAAAATTTCGAAAAAAAATTTTGAAAAAAAATTTTGAAAAAAAATTTTGAAAAAAAAGTTTGAAAAAAAATTTTGAAAAAAATTTTGAAAAAAAATTTTGAAAAAAAAATTTTGAAAAAAAATTTTGAAAAAAAAATTTTGAAAAAAAATTTTGAAAAAAAATTTTGAAAAAAATTTTGAAAAAAAAATTTTTGAAAAAAAATTTTGAAAAAAAATTTTGAAAAACAATTTTGAAAAAAAATTTTGAAAAAAAATTTTGAAAAAAAAATTTGAAAAAAAATTTTGAAAAAATATTTTTAAAAAACATTTTGAAAAAAACATTTTGAAATATTTTTAAAAAACATTTTGAAAAAAACATTTTGAAAAAAAATTTTGAAAAAAAATTTTGAAAAAAAATTTGAAAAAACATTTTGAAAAAAAATTTTGAAAAAAATTTTGAAAAAAAATTATAAAAAAAATTTTGAAAAAAAATTTTGAAAAAAAAATTTGAAAAAAAACTTTGAAAAAAAATTTTGAAAAAAAATTTTGAAAAAAAATTTTGAAAAAAAATTTTAAAAAAAATTTTTAAAAAAAATTTTAAAAAAAATTTTTAAAAAAAATTTGAAAAAAAATGTTGAAAAAAAATTTTGAAAAAAAATTTTGAAAAAAAATTCCAAAAAAAAATTTTGAAAAAAAAATTTGAAAAAAAATTTTGAAAAAAAATTTTGAAAAAAAATTTTGAAAAAAAATTTTGAAAAAAAATTTTGAAAAAAAATTTTGAAAAAAAATTTTGAAAAAAAATTTGAAAAAAAATTTGAAAAAAAATTTTGAAAAAAAAATTTGAAAAAAAATTTTGAAAAAAAATTTTGAAAAAAATTTTGAAAAAAAAATTGAAAAAAAATTTTGAAAAAAAAATTTTGAAAAAAAATTTTGAAAAAAAAAATTTAAAAAAAAAATTTGAAAAAAAATTTTGAAAAAAAATTTTGAAAAAAAAGTTTGAAAAAAAATTTTGAAAAAAAATTTTGAAAAAAAATTTTGAAAAAAATTTTGAAAAAAAAATTTGAAAAAAAATTTTGAAAAAAAATTTTGAAAAAAAATTTCGAAAAAAAATTTTGAAAAAAAAATTTGAAAAAAAATTTCGAAAAAAAAATTCGAAAAAAAAATTTCAAAAAAAAATTTTGAAAAAAAATTTTGAAAAAAAATTTTCAAAAAAAATTTTCAAAAAAAATTTTGAAAAAAAATTTTTAAAAAAAATTTTGAAACAAAATTTTGAAAAAAAATTTGAAAAAAAATTTTGAAAAAAAATTTTGAAAAAAAAATTTTGAAAAAAAATTTTGAGAAAAATTTTTGAAAAAAAATTTCGAAAAAAAATTTTGAAAAAAAATTTGAAAAAAAATTTCGAAAAAAAATTTCGAAAAAAAAATTTCGAAAAAAAATTTTGAAAAAAAATTTTGAAAAAAAATTTTGAAAAAAAATTTGAAAAAAAAATTTTGAAAAAAAATTTCGAAAAAAAGTTCGAAAAAAAATTTTGAAAAAAAAATTTGAAAAAAATTTCGAAAAAAAATTTCGAAAAAAAAATTTTGAAAAAAAATTTTAAAAAAAAATTTTGAAAAAAAATTTCGAAAAAAAATTTCGAAAAAAAATTTTGAAAAAAAATTTTGAAAAAAAATTTTGAAAAAAAATTTTGAAAATAAATTTTGAAAAAAAATTTTGAAAAAAAATTTTGAAAAAAAATTTTGAAAAAAAATTTTGAAAAAAAAATTTTGAAAAAAAAATTTTGAAAAAAAAATTTGAAAAAAAAATTTTGAAAAAAATTTTGAAAAAAAAATTTTGAAAAAAAATTTTGAAAAGAAATTTTGAAAAAAAATTTTGAAAAAAAATTTTGAAAAAAAATTTTGAAAAAAAAATTTGAAAAAAAATTTTGAAAAAAAATTTTGAAAAAATATTTTGAAAAAACATTTTGAAAAAAACATTTTGAAAAAAAATTTTGAAAAAAAATTTGAAAAAACATTTTGAAAAAAAATTTTGAAAAAAATTTTGAAAAAAAAATTAAAAAAAATTTTGAAAAAAAATTTTGAAAAAAAAATTTTGAAAAAAAATTTTGAAAAAAAATTTGAAAAAAAATTTGAAAAAAAATTTTGAAAAAAAATTTTGAAAAAAAATTTTTAAAAAAAATTTCGAAAAAAATTTCGAAAAAAAAGTTCGAAAAAAAATTTTGAAAAAAAATTTCGAAAAAAAAATTTCGAAAAAAAAATTTCGAAAAAAAATTTTGAAAAAAAATTTTGAAAAAAAATTTTCAAAAAAAATTTTCAAAAAAAATTTTGAAAAAAAATTTTGAAAAAAAATTTTGAAAAAAAAATTTGAAAAAAAATTTTGAAAAAAAATTTGGAAAAAAAATTTTGAAAAAAAAGTTCGAAAAAAAATTTTGAAAAAAAAATTTGAAAAAAAATTTCGAAAAAAAATTTCGAAAAAAAAAATTTGAAAAAAAATTTTTAAAAAAAATTTTGAAAAAAAATTTCGAAAAAAAATTTCGAAAAAAAATTTTGAAAAAAAATTTTGAAAAAAAATTTTGAAAAAAAAGTTTGAAAAAAAATTTGAAAAAAATTTTGAAAAAAAATTTTGAAAAAAAAATTTTGAAAAAAAAAATTTGAAAAAAAAATTTTGAAAAAAAATTTTGAAAAAAAATTTTGAAAAAAATTTTGAAAAAAAATTTTGAAAAAAAATTTTGAAAAAAAATTTTGAAAAAAAATTTTGAAAAAAAATTTGAAAAAAAATTTGAAAAAAAATTTTGAAAAAAAATTTTGAAAAAAAATTTTGAAAAAAAATTTTGAAAAAAAATTTTGAAAAAAATTTTGAAAAAAATTTTGAAAAAAAATTTTGAAAAAAAATTTTGAAAAAAAATTTAAAAAAAAATTTTGAAAAAAATTTTGAAAAAAAATTTTGAAAAAAAAATTTGAAATAAAATTTTGAAAAAAAATTTTGAAAAAAAAATTTGAAAAAAATATTTTGAAAAAACATTTTGAAAAAAAATTTTGAAAAAAAAATTTTGAAAAAAATTTTGAAAAAAAATATTGAAAAAAAATTTTGAAAAAAATTTTGAAAAAAAAATTTGAAAAAAAATTTTGAAAAAAAATTTTGAAAAAAAATTTTGAAAAAAAATTTCGAAAAAAATTTTGAAAAAAAAATTCGAAAAAAATTTCGAAAAAAAATTTCGAAAAAAAAATTTCGAAAAAAAATTTTCAAAAAAAATTTTCAAAAAAAATTTTCAAAAAAAATTTTCAAAAAAAATTTTGAAAAAAAATTTGAAAAAAAATTTTGAATAACAATTTTGAAAAAAAATTTGAAAAAAAATTTTGAAAAAAAATTTTGAAAAAAAATTTTGAAAAAAAATTTTGAAAAAAAATTTTGAAAAAAAATTTTAAAAAAAGTTTTGAAAAAAAATTTTGAAAAAAAATTTTGAAAAAAAATTTTGACAAAACCTTATGAAAAAAAATTTGAAAAAAAATTTTGAAAAAAAATTTTGAAAAAAAATTTTGAAAAAAAATTTTGAAAAAAATTTTGAAAACAATTTTGAAAAAAAATTTTGAAGAAAAATTTTGAAAAAAAATTTTGAAAAAAAATTTGAAAAAAAATTTAGAAAAAAAATTTTGAAAAAAATTTTGAAAAAAAATTTTGAAAAAAAATTTGGAAAAAAAATTTGAAAAAAAATTTTGAAAAAAAATTTTGAAAAAAAATTTACAAAAAAAAATTTTGAAAAAAAATTTGAAAAAAAAATTTTGAAAAAAAATTTAAAAAAAAAATTTTGAAAAAAAATTTTGAAAAAAATTTCGAAAAAAAATTTCGAAAAAAAAATTTCGAAAAAAAATTTTCAAAAAAAATTTTCAAAAAAAATTTTCAAAAAAAATTTTCAAAAAAAAATTTGAAAATAAATTTTGAAAAAAAATTTTGAAAAAAAATTTTGAAAAAAAATTTTGAAAAAAAAATTTGAAAAAAATTTTGAAAAAAAATTTTGAAAAAAAATTTTGAAAAAAAATTTTGAAAAAAAATTTTGAAAAAAAATTTTGAAAAAAAAATTTGAAAAAAAAATTTGAAAAAAAATTTTGAAAAAAAATTTTGAAAAAAAAATTTGAAAAAAAATTTTGAAAAAAAATTTTGAAAAAAAATTTTGAAAAAAAATTTTGAAAAAAAAATTTAAAAAAAAAATTTGAAAAAAAATTTTGAAAAAAAAATTTGAAAAAAAATTTGAAAAAAAATTTTGAAAAAAAATTTTGAAAAAAAAATTTGAAAAAAAATTTTGAAAAAAAATTTTGAAAAAAAATTTTGAAAAAAAAAATTGAAAAAAAATTTTGAAAAAAAAATTTTGAAAAAAAATTTTGAAAAAAAAAATTTAAAAAAAAAATTTGAAAAAAAAATTTTGAAAAAAAATTTTGAAAAAAAAGTTTGAAAAAAAATTTTGAAAAAAAATTTGAAAAAAATTTTGAAAAAAAATTTTGAAAAAAATTTGACAAAAAATTTTGAAAAAAAAATTTGAAAAAAAATTTTGAAAAAAAATTTTGAAAAAAAAATTTGAAAAAAAATTTTGAAAAAAAATTTTGAAAAAAAATTTCGAAAAAAAATTTTGAAAAAAAAATTTGAAAAAAAATTTCGAAAAAAAAATTCGAAAAAAAAATTTCGAAAAAAATTTTGAAAAAAAATTTTGAAAAAAAATTTTCAAAAAAATTTTCAAAAAAATTTTCAAAAAAATTTAAAAATTTTTAAAAAAAATTTTGAAACAAAATTTTGAAAAAAAAATTTGAAAAAAATTTTGAAAAAAATTTTGAAAAAAAAATTTTGAAAAAAAATTTTGAGAAAATTTTTGAAAAAAATTTCGAAAAAAAATTTTGAAAAAAAATTTGAAAAAAAATTTCGAAAAAAAATTCCAAAAAAAATTTCGAAAAAAAATTTTGAAAAAAAATTTTGAAAAAAAATTTTGAAAAAAAATTTGAAAAAAAAATTTTGAAAAAAAATTTCGAAAAAAGTTCGAAAAAAATTTTGAAAAAAAATTTGAAAAAAAATTTCGAAAAAAATTTCGAAAAAAAAATTTTGAAAAAAAATTTTAAAAAAAAATTTTGAAAAAAAATTTCGAAAAAAAATTTCGAAAAAAATTTTGAAAAAAATTTTGAAAAAAATTTTGAAAAAAAATTTTGAAAATAAATTTTGAAAAAAAATTTTGAAAAAAAATTTTGAAAAAAAATTTTGAAAAAAATTTTGAAAAAAAAATTTTGAAAAAAAAATTTTGAAAAAAATTTTGAAAAAAAAAATTTTGAAAAAAATTTTGAAAAAAAAATTTTGAAAAAAAATTTTGAAAAAAAATTTTGAAAAAAAATTTTGAAAAAAATTTTGAAAAAAAATTTTGAAAAAAAATTTGAAAAAAAATTTTGAAAAAAAATTTTGAAAAAATATTTTGAAAAAACATTTTGAAAAAAACATTTTGAAAAAAAATTTTGAAAAAAAATTTGAAAAAACATTTTGAAAAAAAATTTTGAAAAAAATTTTGAAAAAAAAATTAAAAAAAATTTTGAAAAAAAATTTTGAAAAAAAAATTTTGAAAAAAATTTTGAAAAAAAAATTTGAAAAAAAATTTGAAAAAAAATTTTGAAAAAAAAATTTTGAAAAAAAATTTTTAAAAAAAATTTCGAAAAAAATTTCGAAAAAAAAGTTCGAAAAAAAATTTTGAAAAAAAATTTCGAAAAAAAATTTCGAAAAAAAAATTTTCAAAAAAAATTTTGAAAAAAAATTTTGAAAAAAATTTTGAAAAAAAATTTGAAAAAAAATTTTGAAAAAAAATTTGGAAAAAAAATTTTGAAAAAAAAGTTCGAAAAAAAATTTTGAAAAAAAAATTTGAAAAAAAATTTCGAAAAAAAATTTCGAAAAAAAAAATTTGAAAAAAAATTTTAAAAAAAATTTTGAAAAAAAATTTCGAAAAAAAATTCGAAAAAAAATTTTGAAAAAAATTTTGAAAAAAAATTTTGAAAAAAAATTTTGAAAAAAAGTTTGAAAAAAAATTTTGAAAAAAATTTTGAAAAAAAATTTTGAAAAAAAATTTTGAAAAAACATTTTGAAAAAAAATTTTGAAAAAAAATTTTGAAAAAAAATTTTGAAAAAAATTTGAAAAAAAATTTTTGAAAAAAAATTTTGAAAAAAAATTTTGAAAAACAATTTTGAAAAAAATTTTGAAAAAAAATTTGAAAAAAAAATTTGAAAAAAATTTTGAAAAAATATTTTGAAAAAACATTTTGAAAAAAACATTTTTTGAAAAAATATTTTGAAAAAACATTTTGAAAAAAACATTTTGAAAAAAAATTTTGAAAAAAAATTTTGAAAAAAAATTTGAAAAAACATTTTGAAAAAAGTTTTGAAAAAAATTTTGAAAAAAAAATTATAAAAAAAATTTTGAAAAAAAAATTTGAAAAAAAAATTTGAAAAAAAATTTTGAAAAAAAAATTTGAAAAAAAAATTTTGAAAAAAAATTTTGAAAAAAAAATTTTGAAAAAAAATTTTGAAAAAAAATTTTGAAAAAAAAATTTTGAAAAAAAAATTTTGAAAAAAAAATTTTGAAAAAAAATTTTGAAAAAAAAATTTTGAAAAAAATTTTGAAAAAAAAATTTTTTATAAAAAAATTTTTGAAAAAAAATTTTGAAAAAAAATTTTGAAAAAAAATTTTGAAAAAAAATTTTGAAAAAATATTTTGAAAAAACATTTTGAAAAAAAAATTTTGAAAAAAAATTTTGAAAAAAAATTTTGAAAAAAAATTTGAAAAAACATTTTGAAAAAAAATTTTGAAAAAAATTTTGAAAAAAAAATTATAAAAAAAATTTTGAAAAAAAATTTTGAAAAAAAAATTTGAAAAAAAATTTTGAAAAAAAATTTTGAAAAAAAATTTTGAAAAAAAATTTTGAAAAAAAATTTCGAAAAAAATTTTGAAAAAAAAATTCGAAAAAAAATTTCGAAAAAAAATTTCGAAAAAAAAATTTCGAAAAAAAATTTTCAAAAAAAATTTTCAAAAAAAATTTTCAAAAAAAATTTTCAAAAAAAATTTTGAAAAAAAATTTTGAAAAAAAATTTTGAATAACAATTTTGAAAAAAAATTTGAAAAAAAATTTTGAAAAAAAATTTTGAAAAAAAATTTTGAAAAAAAATTTTGAAAAAAAATTTTGAAAAAAAATTTTAAAAAAAGTTTTGAAAAAAAATTTTGAAAAAAAATTTTGAAAAAAAATTTTGACAAAACCTTATGAAAAAAAATTTGAAAAAAAATTTTGAAAAAAAATTTTGAAAAAAAATTTTGAAAAAAAATTTTGAAAAAAAATTTTGAAAAACAATTTTGAAAAAAAATTTTGAAGAAAAATTTTGAAAAAAAATTTTGAAAAAAAATTTTGAAAAAAAATTTAGAAAAAAAATTTTGAAAAAAAATTTTGAAAAAAAATTTTGAAAAAAAATTTTGAAAAAAAAATTTGAAAAAAAATTTTGAAAAAAAATTTTGAAAAAAAATTTACAAAAAAAAATTTTGAAAAAAAAATTTGAAAAAAAAATTTTGAAAAAAAATTTAAAAAAAAAATTTTGAAAAAAAATTTTGAAAAAAAATTTCGAAAAAAAATTTCGAAAAAAAAATTTCGAAAAAAAATTTTCAAAAAAAATTTTCAAAAAAAATTTTCAAAAAAAATTTTCAAAAAAAAATTTGAAAAAAAATTTTGAAAAAAAATTTTGAAAAAAAATTTTGAAAAAAAATTTGAAAAAAAATTTTGAAAAAAAATTTTGAAAAAAAATTTTGAAAAAAAATTTTGAAAAAAAATTTTAAAAAAAATTTTGAAAAAAAATTTTGAAAAAAAATTTTGAAAAAAAATTTTGACAAAAAATTTTGAAAAAAAATTTGAAAAAAAATTTTGAAAAAAAATTTTGAAAAAAAATTTTGAAAAAAAATTTTGAAAAAAAATTTTGAAAAAAAATTTTGAAAAAAAATTTTGAAAAAAAAATTTGAAAAAAAATTTTGAAAAACAATTTTGAAAAAAAATTTTGAAAAAAAATTTTGAAAAAAAATTTTGAAAAAAAATTTTGAAAAAAAATTTTGAAAAAAAATTTTGAAAAAAAATTTCGAAAAAAAATTTTGAAAATAAATTTTGAAAAAAAATTTTGAAAAAAAATTTTGAAAAAAAATTTTGAAAAAAAAATTTGAAAAAAAATTTTGAAAAAAAATTTTGAAAAAAAATTTTGAAAAAAAATTTTGAAAAAAAATTTTGAAAAAAAATTTTGAAAAAAAAATTTGAAAAAAAAATTTAAAAAAAAATTTTGAAAAAAAATTTTGAAAAAAAAATTTGAAAAAAAATTTTGAAAAAAAATTTTGAAAAAAAAATTTGAAAAAAAATTTTGAAAAAAAAATTTGAAAAAAAAATTTGAAAAAAAATTTTGAAAAAAAAATTTGAAAAAAAAATTTGAAAAAAACTTTTGAAAAAAAATTTTGAAAAAAAAATTTGAAAAAAAATTTTGAAAAAAAATTTTGAAAAAAAATTTTGAAAAAAAAATTGAAAAAAAATTTTGAAAAAAAAATTTTGAAAAAAAATTTTGAAAAAAAAAATTTAAAAAAAAAATTTGAAAAAAAAATTTTGAAAAAAAATTTTGAAAAAAAAGTTTGAAAAAAAATTTTGAAAAAAAATTTTGAAAAAAAATTTTGAAAAAAAATTTTGAAAAAAATTTGAAAAAAAATTTTGAAAAAAAAATTTGAAAAAAAATTTTGAAAAAAAATTTTGAAAAAAAAATTTGAAAAAAAATTTTGAAAAAAAATTTTGAAAAAAAATTTCGAAAAAAAATTTTGAAAAAAAAATTTGAAAAAAAATTTCGAAAAAAAAATTCGAAAAAAAAATTTCGAAAAAAAATTTTGAAAAAAAATTTTGAAAAAAAATTTTCAAAAAAAATTTTCAAAAAAAATTTTCAAAAAAAATTTTCAAAAAAAATTTTGAAAAAAAATTTTTAAAAAAAATTTTGAAACAAAATTTTGAAAAAAAAATTTGAAAAAAAATTTTGAAAAAAAATTTTGAAAAAAAAATTTTGAAAAAAAATTTTGAGAAAAATTTTTGAAAAAAAATTTCGAAAAAAAATTTTGAAAAAAAAATTTGAAAAAAAATTTCGAAAAAAAATTTCGAAAAAAAATTTTGAAAAAAAATTTTGAAAAAAAATTTTGAAAAAAAAATTTGAAAAAAAATTTTGAAAAAAAATTTTGAAAAAATATTTTGAAAAAACATTTTGAAAAAAACATTTTGAAAAAAAATTTTGAAAAAAAATTTGAAAAAACATTTTGAAAAAAAATTTTGAAAAAAATTTTGAAAAAAAAATTAAAAAAAATTTTGAAAAAAAATTTTGAAAAAAAAATTTTGAAAAAAAATTTTGAAAAAAAAATTTGAAAAAAAAATTTGAAAAAAAATTTTGAAAAAAAATTTTGAAAAAAAATTTTTAAAAAAAATTTCGAAAAAAATTTCGAAAAAAAAGTTCGAAAAAAAATTTTGAAAAAAAATTTCGAAAAAAAAATTTCGAAAAAAAAATTTCGAAAAAAAATTTTGAAAAAAAATTTTGAAAAAAAATTTTCAAAAAAAATTTTCAAAAAAAATTTTGAAAAAAAATTTTGAAAAAAAATTTTGAAAAAAAAATTTGAAAAAAAATTTTGAAAAAAAATTTGGAAAAAAAATTTTGAAAAAAAAGTTCGAAAAAAAATTTTGAAAAAAAAATTTGAAAAAAAATTTCGAAAAAAAATTTCGAAAAAAAAAATTTGAAAAAAAATTTTAAAAAAAAATTTTGAAAAAAAATTTCGAAAAAAAATTTCGAAAAAAAATTTTGAAAAAAAATTTTGAAAAAAAATTTTGAAAAAAAAGTTTGAAAAAAAATTTTGAAAAAAAATTTTGAAAAAAAATTTTGAAAAAAAAATTATGAAAAAAAAATTTTGAAAAAAAAATTTTGAAAAAAAATTTTGAAAAAAAAATTTTGAAAAAAATTTTGAAAAAAAAATTTTTGAAAAAAAATTTTGAAAAAAATTTTGAAAAAAAATTTTGAAAAAAAATTTTGAAAAAAAATTTTGAAAAAAAAATTTGAAAAAAAATTTTAAAAAATATTTTGAAAAAACATTTTGAAAAAAACATTTTGAAAAAAAATTTTGAAAAAAAATTTTGAAAAAAAATTTGAAAAAACATTTTGAAAAAAAATTTTGAAAAAAATTTTGAAAAAAAAATTATAAAAAAAATTTTGAAAAAAAATTTTGAAAAAAAAATTTGAAAAAAAACTTTGAAAAAAAATTTTGAAAAAAAATTTTGAAAAAAAATTTTGAAAAAAAATTTTAAAAAAAATTTTTAAAAAAAATTTTAAAAAAAATTTTTAAAAAAAAATTGAAAAAAAATGTTGAAAAAAAATTTTGAAAAAAAATTTTGAAAAAAAATTCCAAAAAAAAATTTTGAAAAAAAAATTTGAAAAAAAATTTTGAAAAAAAATTTTGAAAAAAAATTTTGAAAAAAAATTTTGAAAAAAAATTTTGAAAAAAAATTTTGAAAAAAAATTTTGAAAAAAAATTTGAAAAAAAATTTGAAAAAAAATTTTGAAAAAAAATTTTGAAAAAAAATTTTGAAAAAAAATTTTGAAAAAAAATTTTGAAAAAAATTTTGAAAAAAATTTTGAAAAAAAATTTTGAAAAAAAATTTTGAAAAAAAATTTGAAAAAAAATTTTGAAAAAAAATTTTGAAAAAAAATTTTGAAAAAAAAATTTGAAAAAAAATTTTGAAAAAAAATTTAAAAAAAAAATTTGAAAAAAATATTTTGAAAAAACATTTTGAAAAAAAATTTTGAAAAAAAAATTTTGAAAAAAAATTTTGAAAAAAAATATTGAAAAAAAATTTTGAAAAAAATTTTGAAAAAAAAATTTGAAAAAAAATTTTGAAAAAAAATTTTGAAAAAAAATTTTGAAAAAAAATTTCGAAAAAAATTTTGAAAAAAAAATTCGAAAAAAAATTTCGAAAAAAAATTTCGAAAAAAAAATTTCGAAAAAAAATTTTCAAAAAAAATTTTCAAAAAAAATTTTCAAAAAAAATTTTCAAAAAAAATTTTGAAAAAAAATTTTGAAAAAAAATTTTGAATAACAATTTTGAAAAAAAATTTGAAAAAAAATTTTGAAAAAAAATTTTGAAAAAAAATTTTGAAAAAAAATTTTGAAAAAAAATTTTGAAAAAAAATTTTAAAAAAAGTTTTGAAAAAAAATTTTGAAAAAAAATTTTGAAAAAAAAATTTGACAAAACCTTATGAAAAAAAATTTGAAAAAAAATTTTGAAAAAAAATTTTGAAAAAAAATTTTGAAAAAAAATTTTGAAAAAAAATTTTGAAAAACAATTTTGAAAAAAAATTTTGAAGAAAAATTTTGAAAAAAAATTTTGAAAAAAAATTTTGAAAAAAAATTTAGAAAAAAAATTTTGAAAAAAAATTTTGAAAAAAAATTTTGAAAAAAAATTTTGAAAAAAAAATTTGAAAAAAAATTTTGAAAAAAAATTTTGAAAAAAAATTTACAAAAAAAAATTTTGAAAAAAAAATTTGAAAAAAAAATTTTGAAAAAAAATTTTAAAAAAAAATTTTGAAAAAAAATTTTGAAAAAAAATTTCGAAAAAAAATTTCGAAAAAAAAATTTCGAAAAAAAATTTTCAAAAAAAATTTTCAAAAAAAATTTTCAAAAAAAATTTTCAAAAAAAAATTTGAAAAAAAATTTTGAAAAAAAATTTTGAAAAAAAATTTTGAAAAAAAATTTGAAAAAAAATTTTGAAAAAAAATTTTGAAAAAAAATTTTGAAAAAAAATTTTGAAAAAAAATTTTGAAAAAAAATTTTGAAAAAAAATTTTAAAAAAAATTTTGAAAAAAAATTTTGAAAAAAAATTTTGAAAAAAAATTTTGACAAAAAATTTTGAAAAAAAATTTGAAAAAAAATTTTGAAAAAAAATTTTGAAAAAAAATTTTGAAAAAAAATTTTGAAAAAAAATTTTGAAAAAAAATTTTGAAAAAAAATTTTGAAAAAAAAATTTGAAAAAAAATTTTGAAAAACAATTTTGAAAAAAAATTTTGAAAAAAAATTTTGAAAAAAAATTTTGAAAAAAAATTTTGAAAAAAAATTTTGAAAAAAAATTTCGAAAAAAAATTTTGAAAATAAATTTTGAAAAAAAATTTTGAAAAAAAATTTTGAAAAAAAATTTTGAAAAAAAAATTTGAAAAAAAATTTTGAAAAAAAATTTTGAAAAAAAATTTTGAAAAAAAATTTTGAAAAAAAATTTTGAAAAAAAATTTTGAAAAAAAAATTTGAAAAAAAAATTTGAAAAAAAATTTTGAAAAAAAATTTTGAAAAAAAAATTTGAAAAAAAATTTTGAAAAAAAATTTTGAAAAAAAATTTTGAAAAAAAATTTTGAAAAAAAAATTTGAAAAAAAAATTTGAAAAAAAATTTTGAAAAAAAAATTTGAAAAAAAAATTTGAAAAAAAATTTTGAAAAAAAATTTTGAAAAAAAAATTTGAAAAAAAATTTTGAAAAAAAATTTTGAAAAAAAAAATTGAAAAAAAATTTTGAAAAAAAAATTTTGAAAAAAAATTTTGAAAAAAAAAATTTAAAAAAAAAATTTGAAAAAAAAATTTTGAAAAAAAATTTTGAAAAAAAAGTTTGAAAAAAAATTTTGAAAAAAAATTTTGAAAAAAAATTTTGAAAAAAATTTGAAAAAAAAATTTTGAAAAAAAAATTTGAAAAAAAATTTTGAAAAAAAATTTTGAAAAAAAAATTTGAAAAAAAATTTTGAAAAAAAATTTTGAAAAAAAATTTCGAAAAAAAATTTTGAAAAAAAAATTTGAAAAAAAATTTCGAAAAAAAAATTCGAAAAAAAAATTTCGAAAAAAAATTTTGAAAAAAAATTTTGAAAAAAAATTTTCAAAAAAAATTTCGAAAAAAAATTTTGAAAAAAAATTTTGAAAAAAAATTTTGAAAAAAAAATTTGAAAATAAATTTTGAAAAAAAATTTTGAAAAAAAATTTTGAAAAAAAATTTTGAAAAAAAATTTTGAAAAAAAAATTTTGAAAAAAAAATTTTGAAAAAAAATTTTGAAAAAAAAATTTTGAAAAAAATTTTGAAAAAAAAATTTTGAAAAAAAATTTTGAAAAAAAATTTTGAAAAAAAATTTTGAAAAAAAATTTTGAAAAAAAATTTTGAAAAAAAAATTTGAAAAAAAATTTTGAAAAAAAATTTTGAAAAAATATTTTGAAAAAACATTTTGAAAAAAACATTTTGAAAAAAAATTTTGAAAAAAAATTTGAAAAAACATTTTGAAAAAAAATTTTGAAAAAAATTTTGAAAAAAAAATTAAAAAAAATTTTGAAAAAAAATTTTGAAAAAAAAATTTTAAAAAAAAATTTTGAAAAAAAAATTTGAAAAAAAAATTTGAAAAAAAATTTTGAAAAAAAATTTTGAAAAAAAATTTTTAAAAAAAATTTCGAAAAAAATTTCGAAAAAAAAGTTCGAAAAAAAAATTTGAAAAAAAATTTCGAAAAAAAAATTTCGAAAAAAAAATTTCGAAAAAAAATTTTGAAAAAAAATTTTGAAAAAAAATTTTCAAAAAAAATTTTCAAAAAAAATTTTGAAAAAAAATTTTGAAAAAAAATTTTGAAAAAAAAATTTGAAAAAAAATTTTGAAAAAAAATTTGGAAAAAAAATTTTGAAAAAAAAGTTCGAAAAAAAATTTTGAAAAAAAAATTTGAAAAAAAATTTCGAAAAAAAATTTCGAAAAAAAAAATTTGAAAAAAAAATTTAAAAAAAAAATTTTGAAAAAAAATTTCGAAAAAAAATTTCGAAAAAAAATTTTGAAAAAAAAATTTTGAAAAAAAATTTTGAAAAAAAAGTTTGAAAAAAAATTTTGAAAAAAAATTTTGAAAAAAAATTTTGAAAAAAAAATTTTGAAAAAAAAATTTTGAAAAAAAAATTTTGAAAAAAAATTTTGAAAAAAAAATTTTGAAAAAATTTTGAAAAAAAAATTTTTGAAAAAAAATTTTGAAAAAAAATTTTGAAAAAAAATTTTGAAAAAAAATTTTGAAAAAAAATTTTGAAAAAAAAATTTGAAAAAAAATTTTGAAAAACAATTTTGAAAAAAAATTTTGAAAAAAAATTTTGAAAAAAAATTTTGAAAAAAAATTTTGAAAAAAAATTTTGAAAAAAAATTTCGAAAAAAAATTTTGAAAATAAATTTTGAAAAAAAATTTTGAAAAAAAATTTTGAAAAAAAATTTTGAAAAAAAAATTTGAAAAAAAATTTTGAAAAAAAATTTTGAAAAAAAATTTTGAAAAAAAATTTTGAAAAAAAATTTTGAAAAAAAATTTTGAAAAAAAAATTTGAAAAAAAAATTTGAAAAAAAATTTTGAAAAAAAATTTTGAAAAAAAAATTTGAAAAAAATTTTGAAAAAAAATTTTGAAAAAAAATTTTGAAAAAAAATTTTGAAAAAAAAATTTGAAAAAAAAATTTGAAAAAAAATTTTGAAAAAAAAATTTGAAAAAAAAATTTGAAAAAAAATTTTGAAAAAAAATTTTGAAAAAAAAATTTGAAAAAAAATTTTGAAAAAAAATTTTGAAAAAAAAAATTGAAAAAAAATTTTGAAAAAAAAATTTTGAAAAAAAATTTTGAAAAAAAAAATTTAAAAAAAAAATTTGAAAAAAAAATTTTGAAAAAAAATTTTGAAAAAAAAGTTTGAAAAAAAATTTTGAAAAAAAATTTTGAAAAAAAATTTTGAAAAAAAATTTTGAAAAAAATTTGAAAAAAAATTTTGAAAAAAAAATTTGAAAAAAAATTTTGAAAAAAAATTTTGAAAAAAAAATTTGAAAAAAAATTTTGAAAAAAAATTTTGAAAAAAAATTTCGAAAAAAAATTTTGAAAAAAAAATTTGAAAAAAAATTTCGAAAAAAAAATTCGAAAAAAAAATTTCGAAAAAAAATTTTGAAAAAAAATTTTGAAAAAAAATTTTCAAAAAAAATTTTCAAAAAAAATTTTCAAAAAAAATTTTGAAAAAAAATTTTTAAAAAAAAATTTGAAACAAAATTTTGAAAAAAAAATTTGAAAAAAAATTTTGAAAAAAAATTTTGAAAAAAAAATTTTGAAAAAAAATTTTGAGAAAAATTTTTGAAAAAAAATTTCGAAAAAAAATTTTGAAAAAAAAATTTGAAAAAAAATTTCGAAAAAAAATTTCGAAAAAAAAATTTCGAAAAAAAATTTTGAAAAAAAATTTTGAAAAAAAATTTTGAAAAAAAATTTGAAAAAAAAATTTTGAAAAAAAATTTCGAAAAAAAGTTCGAAAAAAAATTTTGAAAAAAAAATTTGAAAAAAAATTTCGAACAAAAAATTTCGAAAAAAAAATTTTGAAAAAAAATTTTAAAAAAAAATTTTGAAAAAAAATTTCGAAAAAAAATTTCGAAAAAAAATTTCGAAAAAAAATTTTGAAAAAAAATTTTGAAAAAAAATTTTGAAAAAAAATTTTGAAAATAAATTTTGAAAAAAAATTTTGAAAAAAAATTTTGAAAAAAAATTTTGAAAAAAAATTTTGAAAAAAAAATTTTGAAAAAAAAATTTTGAAAAAAAATTTTGAAAAAAAAATTTTGAAAAAAATTTTGAAAAAAAAATTTTGAAAAAAAATTTTGAAAAAAAATTTTGAAAAAAAATTTTGAAAAAAAATTTTGAAAAAAAATTTTGAAAAAAAAATTTGAAAAAAAATTTTGAAAAAAAATTTTGAAAAAATATTTTGAAAAAACATTTTGAAAAAAACATTTTGAAAAAAAAATTTGAAAAAAAATTTGAAAAAACATTTTGAAAAAAAATTTTGAAAAAAATTTTGAAAAAAAAATTAAAAAAAATTTTGAAAAAAAATTTTGAAAAAAAATTTTGAAAAAAAATTTTGAAAAAAAAATTTGAAAAAAAAATTTGAAAAAAAATTTTGAAAAAAAATTTTGAAAAAAAATTTTTAAAAAAAATTTCGAAAAAAATTTCGAAAAAAAAGTTCGAAAAAAAAATTTGAAAAAAATTTCGAAAAAAAAATTTCGAAAAAAAAATTTCGAAAAAAAATTTTGAAAAAAAATTTTGAAAAAAAATTTTCAAAAAAAATTTTCAAAAAAAATTTTGAAAAAAAAATTTTGAAAAAAAATTTGAAAAAAAAATTTGAAAAAAATTTTGAAAAAAAATTTGGAAAAAAAATTTTGAAAAAAAGTTCGAAAAAAAATTTTGAAAAAAAATTTGAAAAAAATTTCGAAAAAAAATTTCGAAAAAAAAATTTGAAAAAAAATTTAAAAAAAAAATTTTGAAAAAAAATTTCGAAAAAAAATTTCGAAAAAAAATTTTGAAAAAAAAATTTTGAAAAAAAATTTTGAAAAAAAAGTTTGAAAAAAATTTTGAAAAAAAATTTTGAAAAAAAATTTTGAAAAAAAAATTTTGAAAAAAAAATTTTGAAAAAAAAATTTTGAAAAAAAATTTTGAAAAAAAAATTTGAAAAAATTTTGAAAAAAAAATTTTTGAAAAAAAATTTTGAAAAAAAATTTTGAAAAACAATTTTGAAAAAAAATTTTGAAAAAAATTTTGAAAAAAAATTTTGAAAAAAAATTTTGAAAAAAAATTTTGAAAAAAAATTTCGAAAAAAAATTTTGAAAATAAATTTTGAAAAAAAATTTTGAAAAAAAATTTTGAAAAAAAATTTTGAAAAAAAAATTTGAAAAAAAATTTTGAAAAAAAATTTTGAAAAAAAATTTTGAAAAAAAATTTTGAAAAAAAATTTTGAAAAAAAATTTTGAAAAAAAAATTTGAAAAAAAAATTTGAAAAAAAATTTTGAAAAAAAATTTTGAAAAAAAAAATTTGAAAAAAAATTTTGAAAAAAAATTTTGAAAAAAAAATTTGAAAAAAAATTTTGAAAAAAAAATTTGAAAAAAAAATTTGAAAAAAAATTTTGAAAAAAAAATTTGAAAAAAAAATTTGAAAAAAAATTTTGAAAAAAAATTTTGAAAAAAAAATTTGAAAAAAAATTTTGAAAAAAAATTTTGAAAAAAAAATTTGAAAAAAAAAATTGAAAAAAAATTTTGAAAAAAAAATTTTGAAAAAAAATTTTGAAAAAAAAAATTTAAAAAAAAAATTTGAAAAAAAAATTTTGAAAAAAAATTTTGAAAAAAAAGTTTGAAAAAAAATTTTGAAAAAAAATTTTGAAAAAAAATTTTGAAAAAAAATTTTGAAAAAAATTTGAAAAAAAATTTTGAAAAAAAAATTTGAAAAAAAATTTTGAAAAAAAATTTTGAAAAAAAAATTTGAAAAAAAATTTTGAAAAAAAATTTTGAAAAAAAATTTCGAAAAAAAATTTTGAAAAAAAAATTTGAAAAAAAATTTCGAAAAAAAAATTCGAAAAAAAAATTTCGAAAAAAAATTTTGAAAAAAAATTTTGAAAAAAAATTTTCAAAAAAAATTTTCAAAAAAAATTTTCAAAAAAAATTTTGAAAAAAAATTTTTAAAAAAAATTTTGAAACAAAATTTTGAAAAAAAAATTTGAAAAAAAATTTTGAAAAAAAATTTTGAAAAAAAAATTTTGAAAAAAAATTTTGAGAAAAATTTTTGAAAAAAAATTTCGAAAAAAAATTTTGAAAAAAAAATTTGAAAAAAAATTTCGAAAAAAAATTTCGAAAAAAAATTTTGAAAAAAAATTTTGAAAAAAAATTTTGAAAAAAAAATTTGAAAAAAAATTTTGAAAAAAAATTTTGAAAAAATATTTTGAAAAAACATTTTGAAAAAAACATTTTGAAAAAAAATTTTGAAAAAAAATTTGAAAAAACATTTTGAAAAAAAATTTTGAAAAAAATTTTGAAAAAAAAATTAAAAAAAATTTTGAAAAAAAATTTTGAAAAAAAAATTTTGAATAAAAATTTTGAAAAAAAAATTTGAAAAAAAAATTTGAAAAAAAAATTTGAAAAAAAATTTTGAAAAAATATTTTGAAAAAACATTTTGAAAAAAACATTTTGAAAAAAAATTTTGAAAAAAAATTTTGAAAAAAAATTTGAAAAAACATTTTGAAAAAAAATTTTGAAAAAAATTTTGAAAAAAAAATTATAAAAAAAATTTTGAAAAAAAATTTTGAAAAAAAAATTTGAAAAAAAACTTTGAAAAAAAATTTTGAAAAAAAATTTTGAAAAAAAATTTTGAAAAAAAATTTTAAAAAAAATTTTTAAAAAAAATTTAAAAAAAAATTTTTAAAAAAAATTTGAAAAAAAATGTTGAAAAAAAATTTTGAAAAAAAATTTTGAAAAAAAATTCCAAAAAAAAATTTTGAAAAAAAAATTTGAAAAAAAATTTTGAAAAAAAATTTTGAAAAAAAATTTTGAAAAAAAATTTTGAAAAAAAATTTTGAAAAAAAATTTTGAAAAAAAATTTTGAAAAAAAATTTGAAAAAAAATTTTGAAAAAAAATTTTGAAAAAAAATTTTGAAAAAAATTTTGAAAAAAATTTTGAAAAAAAATTTTGAAAAAAAATTTTGAAAAAAAATTTGAAAAAAAATTTTGAAAAAAAATTTTGAAAAAAAATTTTGAAAAAAAAATTTGAAAAAAAATTTTGAAAAAAAATTTTGAAAAAAAAATTTGAAAAAAATATTTTGAAAAAACATTTTGAAAAAAAATTTTGAAAAAAAAATTTTGAAAAAAAATTTTGAAAAAAAATATTGAAAAAAAATTTTGAAAAAAATTTTGAAAAAAAAATTTGAAAAAAAATTTTGAAAAAAAATTTTGAAAAAAAATTTTGAAAAAAAATTTCGAAAAAAATTTTGAAAAAAAAATTCGAAAAAAAATTTCGAAAAAAAATTTCGAAAAAAAAATTTCGAAAAAAAATTTTCAAAAAAAATTTTCAAAAAAAATTTTCAAAAAAAATTTTCAAAAAAAATTTTGAAAAAAAATTTTGAATAACAATTTTGAAAAAAAATTTGAAAAAAAATTTTGAAAAAAAATTTTGAAAAAAAATTTTGAAAAAAAATTTTGAAAAAAAATTTTAAAAAAAGTTTTGAAAAAAAATTTTGAAAAAAAATTTTGAAAAAAAAATTTGACAAAACCTTATGAAAAAAAATTTGAAAAAAAATTTTGAAAAAAAATTTTGAAAAAAAATTTTGAAAAAAAATTTTGAAAAAAAATTTTGAAAAACAATTTTGAAAAAAAATTTTGAAGAAAAATTTTGAAAAAAAATTTTGAAAAAAAATTTTGAAAAAAAATTTAGAAAAAAAATTTTGAAAAAAAATTTTGAAAAAAAATTTTGAAAAAAAATTTTGAAAAAAAAATTTGAAAAAAAATTTTGAAAAAAAATTTTGAAAAAAAATTTACAAAAAAAAATTTTGAAAAAAAAATTTGAAAAAAAAATTTTGAAAAAAAATTTAAAAAAAAAATTTTGAAAAAAAATTTTGAAAAAAAAATTCGAAAAAAAATTTCGAAAAAAAAATTTCGAAAAAAAATTTTCAAAAAAAATTTTCAAAAAAAATTTTCAAAAAAAATTTTCAAAAAAAAATTTGAAAAAAAATTTTGAAAAAAAATTTTGAAAAAAAATTTTGAAAAAAAATTTGAAAAAAAATTTTGAAAAAAAATTTTGAAAAAAAATTTTGAAAAAAAATTTTGAAAAAAAATTTTAAAAAAAATTTTGAAAAAAAATTTTGAAAAAAAATTTTGAAAAAAAATTTTGACAAAAAATTTTGAAAAAAAATTTGAAAAAAAATTTTGAAAAAAAATTTTGAAAAAAAATTTTGAAAAAAAATTTTGAAAAAAAATTTTGAAAAAAAATTTTGAAAAAAAATTTTGAAAAAAAAATTTGAAAAAAAATTTTGAAAAACAATTTTGAAAAAAAATTTTGAAAAAAAATTTTGAAAAAAAATTTTGAAAAAAAATTTTGAAAAAAAATTTTGAAAAAAAATTTTGAAAAAAAATTTCGAAAAAAAATTTTGAAAATAAATTTTGAAAAAAAATTTTGAAAAAAAATTTTGAAAAAAAATTTTGAAAAAAAAATTTGAAAAAAAATTTTGAAAAAAAATTTTGAAAAAAAATTTTGAAAAAAATTTTGAAAAAAAATTTTGAAAAAAAATTTTGAAAAAAAAATTTGAAAAAAAAATTTGAAAAAAAATTTTGAAAAAAAATTTTGAAAAAAAAATTTGAAAAAAAATTTTGAAAAAAAATTTTGAAAAAAAATTTTGAAAAAAAATTTTGAAAAAAAAATTTGAAAAAAAAATTTGAAAAAAAATTTTGAAAAAAAAATTTGAAAAAAAAATTTGAAAAAAAATTTTGAAAAAAAATTTTGAAAAAAAAATTTGAAAAAAAATTTTGAAAAAAAATTTTGAAAAAAAATTTTGAAAAAAAAAATTGAAAAAAAATTTTGAAAAAAAAATTTTGAAAAAAAATTTTGAAAAAAAAAATTTAAAAAAAAAATTTGAAAAAAAATTTTGAAAAAAAATTTTGAAAAAAAAGTTTGAAAAAAAATTTTGAAAAAAAATTTTGAAAAAAAATTTTGAAAAAAAATTTTGAAAAAAATTTGAAAAAAAATTTTGAAAAAAAAATTTGAAAAAAAATTTTGAAAAAAAATTTTGAAAAAAAAATTTGAAAAAAAATTTTGAAAAAAAATTTTGAAAAAAAATTTCGAAAAAAAATTTTGAAAAAAAAATTTGAAAAAAAATTTCGAAAAAAAAATTCGAAAAAAAAATTTCGAAAAAAAATTTTCAAAAAAAATTTTCAAAAAAAATTTTCAAAAAAAATTTTCAAAAAAAATTTTGAAAAAAAATTTTTAAAAAAAAATTTGAAACAAAATTTTGAAAAAAAAATTTGAAAAAAAATTTTGAAAAAAAATTTTGAAAAAAAAATTTTGAAAAAAAATTTTGAGAAAAATTTTTGAAAAAAAATTTCGAAAAAAAATTTTGAAAAAAAAATTCGAAAAAAAATTTCGAAAAAAAATTTCGAAAAAAAAATTTCGAAAAAAAATTTTGAAAAAAAATTTTGAAAAAAAATTTTGAAAAAAAATTTGAAAAAAAAATTTTGAAAAAAAATTTCGAAAAAAAGTTCGAAAAAAAATTTTGAAAAAAACATTTGAAAAAAAATTTCGAAAAAAAATTTCGAAAAAAAAATTTTGAAAAAAAATTTAAAAAAAAAATTTTGAAAAAAAATTTCGAAAAAAAATTTCGAAAAAAAATTTTGAAAAAAAATTTTGAAAAAAAATTTTGAAAAAAAATTTTGAAAATAAATTTTGAAAAAAAATTTTGAAAAAAAATTTTGAAAAAAAATTTTGAAAAAAAATTTTGAAAAAAAAATTTTGAAAAAAAAATTTTGAAAAAAAATTTTGAAAAAAAAATTTTGAAAAAAATTTTGAAAAAAAAATTTTGAAAAAAAATTTTGAAAAAAAATTTTGAAAAAAAATTTTGAAAAAAAAATTTGAAAAAAAATTTTGAAAAAAAAATTTGAAAAAAAATTTTGAAAAAAAATTTTGAAAAAATATTTTGAAAAAACATTTTGAAAAAAACATTTTGAAAAAAAATTTTGAAAAAAAATTTGAAAAAACATTTTAAAAAAAAATTTTGAAAAAAATTTTGAAAAAAAAATTAAAAAAAATTTTGAAAAAAAATTTTGAAAAAAAAATTTTTAAAAAAAAATTTTGAAAAAAAAATTTGAAAAAAAAATTTGAAAAAAAATTTTGAAAAAAAATTTTGAAAAAAAATTTTTAAAAAAAATTTCGAAAAAAATTTCGAAAAAAAAGTTCGAAAAAAAATTTTGAAAAAAAATTTCGAAAAAAAAATTTCGAAAAAAAAATTTCGAAAAAAAATTTTGAAAAAAAATTTTGAAAAAAAATTTTCAAAAAAAATTTTGAAAAAAAATTTTGAAAAAAAATTTCGAAAAAAAATTTTGAAAAAAAAATTTGAAAAAAAATTTCGAAAAAAAAATTCGAAAAAAAAATTTCGAAAAAAAATTTTGAAAAAAAATTTTCAAAAAAAATTTTCAAAAAAAATTTTCAAAAAAAATTTTGAAAAAAAATTTTTAAAAAAAAATTTGAAACAAAATTTTGAAAAAAAAATTTGAAAAAAAATTTTGAAAAAAAATTTTGAAAAAAAAATTTTGAAAAAAAATTTTGAGAAAAATTTTTGAAAAAAAATTTCGAAAAAAAATTTTGAAAAAAAAATTCGAAAAAAAATTTCGAAAAAAAATTTCGAAAAAAAAATTTCGAAAAAAAATTTTGAAAAAAAATTTTGAAAAAAAATTTTGAAAAAAAATTTGAAAAAAAAATTTTGAAAAAAAATTTCGAAAAAAAGTTCGAAAAAAAATTTTGAAAAAAACATTTGAAAAAAAATTTCGAAAAAAAATTTCGAAAAAAAAATTTTGAAAAAAAATTTAAAAAAAAAATTTTGAAAAAAAATTTCGAAAAAAAATTTCGAAAAAAAATTTTGAAAAAAAATTTTGAAAAAAAATTTTGAAAAAAAATTTTGAAAATAAATTTTGAAAAAAAATTTTGAAAAAAAATTTTGAAAAAAAATTTTGAAAAAAAATTTTGAAAAAAAAATTTTGAAAAAAAAATTTTGAAAAAAAATTTTGAAAAAAAAATTTTGAAAAAAATTTTGAAAAAAAAATTTTGAAAAAAAATTTTGAAAAAAAATTTTGAAAAAAAATTTTGAAAAAAAAATTTGAAAAAAAATTTTGAAAAAAAAATTTGAAAAAAAATTTTGAAAAAAAATTTTGAAAAAATATTTTGAAAAAACATTTTGAAAAAAACATTTTGAAAAAAAATTTTGAAAAAAAATTTGAAAAAACATTTTAAAAAAAAATTTTGAAAAAAATTTTGAAAAAAAAATTAAAAAAAATTTTGAAAAAAAATTTTGAAAAAAAAATTTTTAAAAAAAAATTTTGAAAAAAAAATTTGAAAAAAAAATTTGAAAAAAAATTTTGAAAAAAAATTTTGAAAAAAAATTTTTAAAAAAAATTTCGAAAAAAATTTCGAAAAAAAAGTTCGAAAAAAAATTTTGAAAAAAAATTTCGAAAAAAAAATTTCGAAAAAAAAATTTCGAAAAAAAATTTTGAAAAAAAATTTTGAAAAAAAATTTTCAAAAAAAATTTTCAAAAAAAATTTTGAAAAAAAATTTTGAAAAAAAATTTTGAAAAAAAAATTTGAAAAAAAATTTTGAAAAAAAATTTGGAAAAAAAATTTTGAAAAAAAAGTTCGAAAAAAAATTTTGAAAAAAAAATTTGAAAAAAAATTTCGAAAAAAAATTTCGAAAAAAAAAATTTGAAAAAAAATTTTAAAAAAAAATTTTGAAAAAAAATTTCGAAAAAAAATTTCGAAAAAAAATTTTGAAAAAAAATTTTGAAGAAAAATTTTGAAAAAAAAGTTTGAAAAAAAATTTTGAAAAAAAATTTTGAAAAAAAATTTTGAAAAAAAAATTTTGAAAAAAAAATTTTGAAAAAAAAATTTTGAAAAAAAATTTTGAAAAAAAAATTTTGAAAAAAATTTTGAAAAAAAAATTTTTGAAAAAAAATTTTGAAAAAAAATTTTGAAAAACAATTTTGAAAAAAAATTTTGAAAAAAAATTTTGAAAAAAAAATTTGAAAAAAAATTTTGAAAAAATATTTTGAAAAAACATTTTGAAAAAAACATTTTGAAAAAAAATTTTGAAAAAAAATTTTGAAAAAAAATTTGAAAAAACATTTTGAAAAAAAATTTTGAAAAAAATTTTGAAAAAAAAATTATAAAAAAAATTTTGAAAAAAAATTTTGAAAAAAAAATTTGAAAAAAAATTTTGAAAAAAAATTTTAAAAAAAATTTTTAAAAAAAATTTTAAAAAAAATTTTTAAAAAAAATTTGAAAAAAAATGTTGAAAAAAAATTTTGAAAAAAAATTTTGAAAAAAAATTCCAAAAAAAAATTTTGAAAAAAAAATTTGAAAAAAAATTTTGAAAAAAAATTTTGAAAAAAAATTTTGAAAAAAAATTTTGAAAAAAAATTTTGAAAAAAAATTTTGAAAAAAAATTTTGAAAAAAAATTTGAAAAAAAATTTGAAAAAAAATTTTGAAAAAAAATTTTGAAAAAAAATTTTGAAAAAAAATTTTGAAAAAAAATTTTGAAAAAAATTTTGAAAAAAATTTTGAAAAAAAATTTTGAAAAAAAATTTTGAAAAAAAAATTTGAAAAAAAATTTTGAAAAAAAATTTTGAAAAAAAATTTTGAAAAAAAAATTTGAAAAAAAATTTTGAAAAAAAATTTTGAAAAAAAAATTTGAAAAAAATATTTTGAAAAAACATTTTGAAAAAAAATTTTGAAAAAAAAATTTTGAAAAAAAATTTTGAAAAAAAATATTGAAAAAAAATTTTGAAAAAAATTTTGAAAAAAAAATTTGAAAAAAAATTTTGAAAAAAAATTTTGAAAAAAAATTTTGAAAAAAAATTTTGAAAAAAAATTTTGAAAAAAAATTTTGAAAAAAAATTTTGAAAAAAAAATTTGAAAAAAAAATTTTGAAAAAAAATTTTGAAAAAAAAATTTTGAAAAAAAATTTTGAAAAAAAATTTTGAAAAAAAAATTTAAAAAAAAAAATTTTGAAAAAAAAATTTTGAAAAAAAATTTTGAAAAAAAAATTTTGAAAAAAATTTTGAAAAAAAAATTTTTGAAAAAAAATTTTGAAAAAAAATTTTGAAAAAAAATTTTGAAAAAAAATTTTGAAAAAAAATTTTGAAAAAATATTTTGAAAAAACATTTTGAAAAAAACATTTTGAAAAAAAATTTTGAAAAAAAATTTTGAAAAAAAATTTGAAAAAACATTTTGAAAAAAAATTTTGAAAAAAATTTTGAAAAAAAAATTATAAAAAAAATTTTGAAAAAAAATTTTGAAAAAAAAATTTGAAAAAAAACTTTGAAAAAAAATTTTGAAAAAAAATTTTGAAAAAAAATTTTAAAAAAAATTTTTAAAAAAATTTTAAAAAAAATTTTTAAAAAAAATTTGAAAAAAAATGTTGAAAAAAAATTTTGAAAAAAAATTTTGAAAAAAAATTCCAAAAAAAAATTTTGAAAAAAAAATTTGAAAAAAAATTTTGAAAAAAAATTTTGAAAAAAAATTTTGAAAAAAAATTTTGAAAAAAAATTTTGAAAAAAAATTTTGAAAAAAAATTTTGAAAAAAAATTTTGAAAAAAAATTTGAAAAAAAATTTGAAAAAAAATTTTGAAAAAAAATTTTGAAAAAAAATTTTGAAAAAAAATTTTGAAAAAAAATTTTGAAAAAAATTTTGAAAAAAATTTTGAAAAAAAATTTTGAAAAAAAATTTTGAAAAAAAATTTGAAAAAAAATTTTTAAAAAAAATTTTGAAAAAAAATTTTGAAAAAAAAATTTGAAAAAAAATTTTGAAAAAAAATTTTGAAAAAAAAATTTGAAAAAAATATTTTGAAAAAACATTTTGAAAAAAAATTTTGAAAAAAAAATTTTGAAAAAAAATTTTGAAAAAAAATATTGAAAAAAAATTTTGAAAAAAATTTTGAAAAAAAAATTTGAAAAAAAAATTTGAAAAAAAATTTTGAAAAAAATATTTTGAAAAAACATTTTGAAAAAAAATTTTGAAAAAAAAATTTTGAAAAAAAATTTTAAAAAAAATTTTGAAAAAAAATTTTGAAAAAAAATTTTGAAAAAAACATTTGAAAAAAAATTTTGAAAAAAAAATTTGAAAAAAAATTTTGAAAAAAAATTTTGAAAAAAAATTTTTAAAAAAATTTTGAAAAAAAATTTTGAAAAAGAATTTTGAAAAAAAATTTTGAAAAAAAATTTTGAAAAAAAATTTTGAAAAAAAAATTTGAAAAAAAATTTTGAAAAAAAAAATTTTAAAAAAATTTTGAAAAAAAATTTTGAAAAAAAATTTTGAAAAAAAATTTGAAAAAAAATTTTGAAAAAAAATTTTGAAAAAAATTTGAAAAAAAATTTTAAAAAAAAATGTTGAAAAAAAATTTTAAAAAAAATTTTGAAAAAAAACTGAAAAAAAATTTTGAAAAAAAAATTTGAAAAAAAATTTTGAAAAAAAATTTTGAAAAAAAATTGTAAAAAAAAATTTTGAAAAAAAATTTTGAAAAAAAAATTTTGAAAAAAAAATTTGAAAAAAAATTTTGAAAAAAAATTTTGAAAAAAAATTGTGAAAAAAAATTTTGAAAAAAAATTGTGAAAAAAAATTTTGAAAAAAAATTTTGAAAAAAAATTTCGAAAAAAAATTTCGAAAAAAAAATTTGAAAAAAAATTTTGAAAAAAAATTTCGAAAAAAAAATTTCGAAAAAAAATTTCGAAAAAAAATTTTGAAAAAAAATTTTGAAAAAAAATTTTGAAAAAAAATTTTGAAAAAAAATTTTGAAAAAAAATTTTCAAAAAAAAATTTGAAAAAAAATTTTGAAAAAAAATTTTGAAAAAAAATTTTGAAAAAAAAATTTGAAAAAAAAACTTGAAAAAATAATTTTGAAAAAAAAATTTGAAAAAAAATTTTGAAAAAAAATTTTGGAAAAAAATTTTGAAAAAAAATTTTGAAAAAAAATTTTAAAAAAAATTTTGAAAAAAAATTTTGAAAAAAAATGTTGAAAAAAAATTTTGAAAAAAGATTTTGAAAAAAAAAATTTTGAAAAAAAATTTTGAAAAAAAATTTTGAAAAAAAATTTTGAAAAAAAATTTTGAAAAAAAATGTTGAAAAAAAATGTTGAAAAAAAATTTTGAAGAAAAATTTTGAAAAAAAAATTTGAAAAAAAATTTTGAAAAAAAATTTTGAAAAAAAATTTTGAAAAAAAAGTTTGAAAAAAAATTTTGAAAAAAAAATTTGAAAAAAAAATTTGAAAAAAATTTTGAAAAAAAATTCGAAAAAAATTTTGAAAAAAAAATTTGAAAAAAAATTTTGAAAAAAAATTTGAAAAAAAATTTCGAAAAAAAATTTCGAAAATAAATTTCGAAAAACAAGTTCGAAACAAGTTCGAAAAACAAGTTCGAAAAAAAATTTCGAAAAAAAATTTCGAAAAAAAATTTTGAAAAAAAAAATTTGAAAAAAAATTTTGAAAAAAAATTTTGAAAAACAATTTTGAAAAAAAATTTGAAAAAAAATTTTGAAAAAAAATTTTGAAAAAAAATTTGAAAAAAAATTTTGAAAAAAAATTTTGAAAAAAAATTTTGAAAAAAAATTTTGAAAAAAAATTTTGAAAAAAAATTTTGAAAAAAAATTTTGAAAAAAAATTTTGAAAAAAAATTTTGAAAAAAAAATTTGAAAAAAAAATTTGAAAAAAAATTTTGAAAAAAAATTTTGAAAAAAAATTTTGAAAAAAAATTTTGACAAAAAATTTTGAAAAAAAATTTGAAAAAAAATTTTGAAAAAAAATTTTGAAAAAAAATTTTGAAAAAAAATTTTGAAAAAAAATTTTGAAAAAAAATTTTGAAAAAAAATTTTGAAAAAAAAATTTGAAAAAAAATTTTGAAAAACAATTTTGAAAAAAAATTTTGAAAAAAAATTTTGAAAAAAAATTTTGAAAAAAAATTTTGAAAAAAAATTTTGAAAAAAAATTTCGAAAAAAAATTTTGAAAATAAATTTTGAAAAAAAATTTTGAAAAAAAATTTTGAAAAAAAATTTTGAAAAAAAAATTTGAAAAAAAATTTTGAAAAAAAATTTTGAAAAAAAATTTTGAAAAAAAATTTTGAAAAAAAATTTTGAAAAAAAATTTTGAAAAAAAAATTTGAAAAAAAAATTTGAAAAAAAATTTTGAAAAAAAATTTTGAAAAAAAAATTTGAAAAAAAATTTTGAAAAAAAATTTTGAAAAAAAATTTTGAAAAAAAATTTTGAAAAAAAAATTTGAAAAAAAAATTTGAAAAAAAATTTTGAAAAAAAAATTTGAAAAAAAAATTTGAAAAAAAATTTTGAAAAAAAATTTTGAAAAAAAAATTTGAAAAAAAATTTTGAAAAAAAATTTTGAAAAAAAAAATTGAAAAAAAATTTTGAAAAAAAAATTTTGAAAAAAAATTTTGAAAAAAAAAATTTAAAAAAAAAATTTGAAAAAAAAATTTTGAAAAAAAATTTTGAAAAAAAAGTTTGAAAAAAAATTTTGAAAAAAAATTTTGAAAAAAAATTTTGAAAAAAAATTTTGAAAAAAATTTGAAAAAAAATTTTGAAAAAAAAATTTGAAAAAAAATTTTGAAAAAAAATTTTGAAAAAAAAATTTGAAAAAAAATTTTGAAAAAAAATTTTGAAAAAAAATTTCGAAAAAAAATTTTGAAAAAAAAATTTGAAAAAAAATTTCGAAAAAAAAATTCGAAAAAAAAATTTCGAAAAAAAATTTTGAAAAAAAATTTTGAAAAAAAATTTTCAAAAAAAATTTTCAAAAAAAATTTTCAAAAAAAATTTTGAAAAAAAATTTTTAAAAAAAAATTTGAAACAAAATTTTGAAAAAAAAATTTGAAAAAAAATTTTGAAAAAAAATTTTGAAAAAAAAATTTTGAAAAAAAATTTTGAGAAAAATTTTTGAAAAAAAATTTCGAAAAAAAATTTTGAAAAAAAAATTTGAAAAAAAATTTCGAAAAAAAATTTCGAAAAAAAAATTTCGAAAAAAAATTTTTAAAAAAAATTTTGAAAAAAAATTTTGAAAAAAAATTTGAAAAAAAAATTTTGAAAAAAAATTTCGAAAAAAAGTTCGAAAAAAAATTTTGAAAAAAAAATTTGAAAAAAAATTCCGAAAAAAAATTTCGAAAAAAAAATTTTGAAAAAAAATTTTAAAAAAAAATTTTGAAAAAAAATTTCGAAAAAAAATTTCGAAAAAAAATTTTGAAAAAAAATTTTGAAAAAAAATTTTGAAAAAAAATTTTGAAAATAAATTTTGAAAAAAAATTTTGAAAAAAAATTTTGAAAAAAAATTTTGAAAAAAAATTTTGAAAAAAAAATTTTGAAAAAAAAATTTTGAAAAAAAATTTTGAAAAAAAAATTTTGAAAAAAATTTTGAAAAAAAAATTTTGAAAAAAAATTTTGAAAAAAAATTTTGAAAAAAAATTTTGAAAAAAAATTTTGAAAAAAAATTTTGAAAAAAAAATTTGAAAAAAAATTTTGAAAAAAAATTTTGAAAAAATATTTTGAAAAAACATTTTGAAAAAAACATTTTGAAAAAAAATTTTGAAAAAAAATTTGAAAAAACATTTTGAAAAAAAATTTTGAAAAAAATTTTGAAAAAAAAATTAAAAAAAATTTTGAAAAAAAATTTTGAAAAAAAAATTTTGAAAAAAAATTTTGAAAAAAAAATTTGAAAAAAAACAAAATTTTGAAAAAAAATTTTAAAAAAAATTTTGAAAGAAAATTTGAAAAAAAATGTTGAAAAAAAATTTTGAAAAAATTTTGAAAAAAAAATTTGAAAAAAAATTTTGAAAAAAAATTTGAAAAAAAATTTTGAAAAAAAATTTTGAAAAAAAAATTTGAAAAAAAATTTTGAAAATAAATTTGAAAAAAAATTTTGAAAAAAAATTTTGAAAAAAAATTTTGAAAAAAAATTTTGAAAAAAATTTTGAAAAAAAATTTTGAAAAAAAATTTTGAAAAAAAATTTTGAAAAAAAATTTGAAAAAAAATTTTGAAAAAAAATTTTGAAAAAAATTTTGAAAAAAAATTTTGAAAAAAAATTTTGAAAAAAAATTTTGAAAAAAAATTTGAAAAAAAATTTTGAGAAACAATTTTGAAAAAAAATTTTGAAAAAAAATTTTGAAAAAAAATTTTGAAAAAAAATTTTGAAAAAAAATTTTGAAAAAAAAATTTGAAAAAAAATTTTGAAAAAAAATTTTGAAAAAAAATTTTGAAAAAAAATTTTGAAAAAAAAATTTGAAAAAAATATTTTGAAAAAACATTTTGAAAAAAAATTTTGAAAAAAAAATTTTGAAAAAAAATTTTGAAAAAAAATTTTGAAAAAAATTTTGAAAAAAAAATTTGAAAAAAAATTTTGAAAAAAAATTTTGAAAAAAAATTTGAAAAAAAAATTTTGAAAAAAAAATTTTGAAAAAAAAATTTTGAAAAAAAAATTTTGAAAAAAAATTTTGAAAAAAAATTTCGAAAAAAAATTTTGAAAAAAAAATTCGAAAAAAAATTTCGAAAAAAAATTTCGAAAAAAAATTTCGAAAAAAAAATTTCGAAAAAAAATTTCGAAAAAAAATTTCGAAAAAAAATTTCGAAAAAAAATTTTGAAAAAAAATTTTGAAAAAAAAATTTGAAAAAAAATTTTGAAAAAAAATTTGAAAGAAAATTTTGAAAAAAAATTTTGAAAAAAAATTTGAAAAAAAATTTTGAAAAAAAATTTTGAAAAAAAATTTTGAAACAAAATTTTGAAAAAAAATTTTGAAAAAAAATTTTGAAAAAAAATTTTGAAAAAAAATTTGAAAAAAAATTTTGAAAAAAAATTTTGAAAAAAAATTTTGAAAAAAAATATAAAAAAAAATTTTGAAAAAAAATTTTGAAAAAAAAATTTGAAAAAAAATTTTGAAAAAAATATTTTGAAAAAACATTTTGAAAAAAAATTTTGAAAAAAAAATTTTGAAAAAAAATTTTGAAAAAAAATTTTGAAAAAAAATTTTGAAAAAAAATTTTGAAAAAAAAATTTGAAAAAAAATTTTGAAAAAAAATTTTGAAAAAAAATTTTGAAAAAAAATTTTGAAAAAAAATTTTGAAAAAAAAATTTGAAAAAAAAATTTTGAAAAAAAATTTTGAAAAAAAATTTTGAAAAAAAATTTTGAAAAAAAATTTTGAAAAAAAATTTTGAAAAAAAATTTTGAAAAAAAATTTTGAAAAAAAATTTTGAAAAAAAATTTTGAAAAAAAATTTTGAAAAAAAATTTTGAAAAAAAATTTTGAAAAAAAATTTTGAAAAAAAAATTTGAAAAAAAATTTGAAAAAAAATTTTGAAAAAAAATTTTGAAAAAAAATTTTGAAAAAAAATTTTGAAAAAAAATTTTGAAAAAAAATTTTGAAAAAAAATTTTGAAAAAAAATTTTGAAAAAAAATTTTGAAAAAAAATTTGAAAAAAAATTTTGAAAAAAAATTTTGAAAAAAAATTTCGAAAAAAAATTTAGAAAAAAAATTTTGAAAAAAAATTTTGAAAAAAAAATTTTGAAAAAAAATTTTGAAAAAAAATTTTGAAAAAAAATTTTGAAAAAAAATTTTGAAAAAAAATTTCTAAAAAAAATTACGAAAAAAAATTTTGAAAAAAAATTTTGAAAAAAAATTTTGAAAAAAAATTTTGAAAAAAAATTTTGAAAAAAAATTTTGAAAAAAAATTTTGAAAAAAAATTTAAAAAAAATATTTTGAAAAAAAATTTTGAAAAAAAATTTTGAAAAAAAATTTTGAAAAAAAATTTTGAAAAAAAATTTTGAAAAAAAAATTTGAAAAAAAAATTTGAAAAAAAAATTTAAAAAAAAATTTTGAAAAAAAATTTTGAAAAAAAATTTTGAAAAAAAATTTTGAAAAAAAGATTTGAAAAAAAAATTTGAAAAAAAAATTTGAAAAAAAATTTTGAAAAAAAAATTTGAAAAAAAATTTTGAAAAAAAATTTTGAAAAAAAATTTTGAAAAAAAATTTCGAAAAAAATTTTGAAAAAAAAATTCGAAAAAAAATTTCGAAAAAACATTTCGAAAAAAAAATTTCGAAAAAAAATTTTCAAAAAAAATTTTCAAAAAAAATTTTCAAAAAAAATTTTCAAAAAAAATTTTGAAAAAAAATTTTGAAAAAAAATTTTGAAAAAAAATTTTGAAAAAAAATTTTGAAAAAAAATTTGAAAAAAAATTTTAAAAAAAAATTTTGAAAAAAAATTTTGAAAAAAAATTTTAAAAAAAATTTTGAAAAAAAATTTTGAAAAAAAATTTTGAAAAAAAATTTGGCAAAACCTTATGAAAAAAAATTTGAAAAAAAATTTTGAAAAAAAATTTTGAAAAAAAAATTTTGAAAAAAAAATTTGAAAAAAAATTTTGAAAAAAAATTTTGAAAAAAAATTTTGAAAAAACATTTTGAAAGAAAATTTCGAAAAAAAATTTTGAAAAAAAAATTTGAAAAAAAATTTCGAAAAAAAATTTCGAAAAAAAAATTTCGAAAAAAAATTTTGAAAAAAAATTTTGAAAAAAAATTTTGAAAAAAAAATTTTGAAAAAAAATTTTGAAAAAAAATTTTGAAAAAAAATTTTGAAAAAAAATTTTGAAAAAAAATTTCGAAAAAAAATTTTGAAAAAAAAATTTGAAAAAAAATTTCGAAAAAAAATTTCGAAAAAAAAATTTCGAAAAAAAATTTTCAAAAAAAATTTTCAAAAAAAATTTTCAAAAAAAATTTTCAAAAAAAATTTTGAAAAAAAATTTTGAAAAAAAATTTCGAAAAAAAATTTCGAAAAAAAATTTTGAAAAAAAATTTTGAAAAAAAATTTTGAAAAAAAATTTTGAAAAAAAATTTTGAAAAAAAATTTTGAAAAAAAATTTACAAAAAAAAATTTTGAAAAAAAAATTTGAAAAAAAAATTTTGAAAAAAAATTTAAAAAAAAAATTTTGAAAAAAAATTTTGAAAAAAAATTTTTAAAAAAAATTTTGAAAAAAAATTTTGAAAAAAAATTTTGAAAAAAAAATTTGAAAAAAAATTTAGAAAAAAAATATTGAAAAAAAATTTTGAAAAAAAATTTGAAAAAAAATTTTGAAAAAAAATTTTGAAAAAAAATTTCGAAAAAAAATTTTGAAAAAAAATTTAGAAAAAAAATTTTGAAAAAAAATTTAGAAAAAAAATTTAGAAAAAAGAAAAAAAATTTTGAAAAAAAATTTTGAAAAAAAAATTTGAAAAAAAATTTTGAAAAAAAATTTTGAAAAAAAATTTTGAAAAAAAATTTTGAAAAAAAATTTTGAAAAAAAATTTTGAAAAAAAATTTTGAAAAAAAAATTTGAAAAAAAAATTTGAAAAAAAATTTTGAAAAAAAATTTTGAAAAAAAAATTTGAAAAAAAATTTTGAAAAAAAATTTTGAAAAAAAATTTTGAAAAAAAATTTTGAAAAAAAATTTTGAAAAAAAATTTCGAAAAAAATTTTGAAAAAAAAATTCGAAAAAAAATTTCGAAAAAAAATTTCGAAAAAAAAATTTCGAAAAAAAAATTTCAAAAAAAATTTTCAAAAAAAATTTTCAAAAAAAATTTTCAAAAAAAATTTTGAAAAAAAATTTTGAAAAAAAATTTTGAATAACAATTTTGAAAAAAAATTTGAAAAAAAATTTTGAAAAAAAATTTTGAAAAAAAATTTTGAAAAAAAATTTTGAAAAAAAATTTTGAAAAAAAATTTTAAAAAAAGTTTTGAAAAAAAATTTTGAAAAAAAATTTTGAAAAAAAATTTTGACAAAACCTTATGAAAAAAAATTTGAAAAAAAATTTTGAAAAAAAATTTTGAAAAAAAATTTTGAAAAAAAATTTTGAAAAAAAATTTTGAAAAAAAATTTTAAAAAAAATTTTGAAAAAAAATTTTGAAAAAAAATTTTGAAAAAAAATTTTGACAAAAAATTTTGAAAAAAAATTTGAAAAAAAATTTTGAAAAAAAATTTTGAAAAAAAATTTTGAAAAAAAATTTTGAAAAAAAATTTTGAAAAAAAATTTTGAAAAAAAATTTTGAAAAAAAAATTTGAAAAAAAATTTTGAAAAACAATTTTGAAAAAAAATTTTGAAAAAAAATTTTGAAAAAAAATTTTGAAAAAAAATTTTGAAAAAAAATTTTGAAAAAAAATTTCGAAAAAAAATTTTGAAAATAAATTTTGAAAAAAAATTTTGAAAAAAAATTTTGAAAAAAAATTTTGAAAAAAAAATTTGAAAAAAAATTTTGAAAAAAAATTTTGAAAAAAAATTTTGAAAAAAAATTTTGAAAAAAAATTTTGAAAAAAAATTTTGAAAAAAAAATTTGAAAAAAAAATTTGAAAAAAAATTTTGAAAAAAAATTTTGAAAAAAAAATTTGAAAAAAAATTTTGAAAAAAAATTTTGAAAAAAAATTTTGAAAAAAAATTTTGAAAAAAAAATTTGAAAAAAAAATTTGAAAAAAAATTTTGAAAAAAAAATTTGAAAAAAAAATTTGAAAAAAAATTTTGAAAAAAAATTTTGAAAAAAAAATTTGAAAAAAAATTTTGAAAAAAAATTTTGAAAAAAAATTTTGAAAAAAAAAATTGAAAAAAAATTTTGAAAAAAAAATTTTGAAAAAAAATTTTGAAAAAAAAAATTTAAAAAAAAAATTTGAAAAAAAAATTTTGAAAAAAAATTTTGAAAAAAAAGTTTGAAAAAAAATTTTGAAAAAAAATTTTGAAAAAAAATTTTGAAAAAAATTTGAAAAAAAATTTTGAAAAAAAAATTTGAAAAAAAATTTTGAAAAAAAATTTTGAAAAAAATTTGAAAAAAAATTTTGAAAAAAAAATTTGAAAAAAAATTTTGAAAAAAAATTTTGAAAAAAAATTTGAAAAAAAATTTTGAAAAAAAATTTTGAAAAAAAATTTCGAAAAAAAATTTTGAAAAAAAAATTTGAAAAAAAATTTCGAAAAAAAAATTTCGAAAAAAAAATTTCGAAAAAAAATTTTGAAAAAAAATTTTGAAAAAAAATTTTCAAAAAAAATTTTCAAAAAAAATTTTCAAAAAAAAATTTTAAAAAAAATTTTGAAACAAAATTTTGAGAAAAATTTTTGAAAAAAAATTTCGAAAAAAAATTTTGAAAAAAAAATTTGAAAAAAAATTTCGAAAAAAAATTTCGAAAAAAAAATTTCGAAAAAAAATTTTGAAAAAAAATTTTGAAAAAAAATTTTGAAAAAAAATTTGAAAAAAAAATTTTGAAAAAAAATTTCGAAAAAAAGTTCGAAAAAAAATTTTGAAAAAAAAATTTGAAAAAAAATTTCGAAAAAAAATTTCGAAAAAAAAATTTTGAAAAAAAATTTAAAAAAAAAATTTTGAAAAAAAATTTCGAAAAAAAATTTCGAAAAAAAATTTTGAAAAAAAATTTTGAAAAAAAATTTTGAAAAAAAATTTTGAAAATAATTTTTGAAAAAAAATTTTGAAAAAAAATTTTGAAAAAAAATTTTGAAAAAAAATTTTGAAAAAAAAATTTTGAAAAAAAAATTTTGAAAAAAAATTTTGAAAAAAAAATTTTGAAAAAAATTTTGAAAAAAATTTTGAAAAAAAATTTTGAAAAAAAATTTTGAAAAAAAATTTTGAAAAAAAATTTTGAAAAAAAATTTTGAAAAAAAAATTTGAAAAAAAATTTTGAAAAAAAATTTTGAAAAAATATTTTGAAAAAACATTTTGAAAAAAACATTTTGAAAAAAAATTTTGAAAAAAAATTTGAAAAAACATTTTGAAAAAAAATTTTGAAAAAAATTTTGAAAAAAAAATTAAAAAAAATTTTGAAAAAAAATTTTGAAAAAAAAATTTTGAAAAAAAATTTTGAAAAAAAAATTTGAAAAAAAAATTTGAAAAAAAATTTTGAAAAAAAATTTTGAAAAAAAATTTTTAAAAAAAATTTCGAAAAAAATTTCGAAAAAAAAGTTCGAAAAAAAATTTTGAAAAAAAATTTCGAAAAAAAAATTTCGAAAAAAAAATTTCGAAAAAAAATTTTGAAAAAAAATTTTGAAAAAAAATTTTCAAAAAAAATTTTCAAAAAAAATTTTGAAAAAAAATTTTGAAAAAAAATTTTGAAAAAAAAATTTGAAAAAAAATTTTGAAAAAAAATTTGGAAAAAAAATTTTGAAAAAAAAGTTCGAAAAAAAATTTTGAAAAAAAAATTTGAAAAAAAATTTCGAAAAAAAATTTCGAAAAAAAAAATTTGAAAAAAAATTTTAAAAAAAAATTTTGAAAAAAAATTTCGAAAAAAAATTTCGAAAAAAAATTTTGAAAAAAAATTTTGAAAAAAAATTTTGAAAAAAAAGTTTGAAAAAAAATTTTGAAAAAAAAATTTGAAAAAAAATTTTGAAAAAAAAATTTTGAAAAAAAAATTTTGAAAAAAAAATTTTGAAAAAAAATTTTGAAAAAAAAATTTTGAAAAAAATTTTGAAAAAAAAATTTTTGAAAAAAAATTTTGAAAAAAAATTTTGAAAAAAAATTTTGAAAAAAAATTTTGAAAAAAAATTTTGAAAAAAAATTTTGAAAAAATATTTTGAAAAAACATTTTGAAAAAAACATTTTGAAAAAAAATTTTGAAAAAAAATTTTGAAAAAAAATTTGAAAAAACATTTTGAAAAAAAATTTTGAAAAAAATTTTGAAAAAAAAATTATAAAAAAAATTTTGAAAAAAAATTTTGAAAAAAAAATTTGAAAAAAAACTTTGAAAAAAAATTTTGAAAAAAAATTTTGAAAAAAAATTTTAAAAAAAATTTTTAAAAAAAATTAAAAAAAAAATTTTTAAAAAAAATTTGAAAAAAAATGTTGAAAAAAAATTTTGAAAAAAAATTTTGAAAAAAAATTCCAAAAAAAAATTTTGAAAAAAAAATTTGAAAAAAAATTTTGAAAAAAAATTTTGAAAAAAAATTTTGAAAAAAATTTTGAAAAAAATTTTGAAAAAAAATTTTGAAAAAAAATTTTGAAAAAAAATTTGAAAAAAAATTTTGAAAAAAAATTTTGAAAAAAAATTTTGAAAAAAAAATTTGAAAAAAAATTTTGAAAAAAAATTTTGAAAAAAAAATTTGAAAAAAATATTTTGAAAAAACATTTTGAAAAAAAAATTTTGAAAAAAAAATTTTGAAAAAAAATTTTGAAAAAAAATATTGAAAAAAAATTTTGAAAAAAATTTTGAAAAAAAAATTTGAAAAAAAATTTTGAAAAAAAATTTTGAAAAAAAATTTTGAAAAAAAATTTTGAAAAAAAATTTTGAAAAAAAATTTTGAAAAAAAATTTTGAAAAAAAAATTTGAAAAAAAAATTTTGAAAAAAAATTTTGAAAAAAAAATTTTGAAAAAAAATTTTGAAAAAAAATTTTGAAAAAAAAATTTTGAAAAAAAAATTTTGAAAAAAAAATTTTGAAAAAAAATTTTGAAAAAAAAATTTTGAAAAAAATTTTGAAAAAAAAATTTTTGAAAAAAAATTTTGAAAAAAAATTTTGAAAAAAAATTTTGAAAAAAAATTTTGAAAAAAAATTTTGAAAAAAAATTTTGAAAAAAAATTTTGAAAAAATATTTTGAAAAAACATTTTGAAAAAAACATTTTGAAAAAAAATTTTGAAAAAAAATTTTGAAAAAAAATTTGAAAAAACATTTTGAAAAAAAATTTTGAAAAAAATTTTGAAAAAAAAATTATAAAAAAAATTTTGAAAAAAAATTTTGAAAAAAAAATTTGAAAAAAAACTGAAAAAAAATTTTGAAAAAAAATTTTGAAAAAAAATTTTGAAAAAAAATTTTAAAAAAAAATTTTAAAAAAAATCTTAAAAAAAATTTTTAAAAAAAATTTGAAAAAAAATGTTGAAAAAAAATTTTGAAAAAAAATTTTGAAAAAAAATTCCAAAAAAAAATTTTGAAAAAAAAATTTGAAAAAAAAATTTTGAAAAAAAATTTTGAAAAAAAATTTTGAAAAAAAATTTTGAAAAAAAATTTTGAAAAAAAATTTTGAAAAAAAATTTTGAAAAAAAATTTGAAAAAAAATTTGAAAAAAAATTTTGAAAAAAAATTTTGAAAAAAAATTTTGAAAAAAAATTTTGAAAAAAAATTTTGAAAAAAATTTTGCAAAAAATTTTGAAAAAAAATTTTGAAAAAAAATTTTGAAAAAAAATTTGAAAAAAAATTTTGAAAAAAAATTTTGAAAAAAAATTTTGAAAAAAAAATTTGAAAAAAAATTTTGAAAAAAAATTTTGAAAAAAAAATTTGAAAAAAATATTTTGAAAAAACATTTTGAAAAAAAATTTTGAAAAAAAAATTTTGAAAAAAAATTTTGAAAAAAAATATTGAAAAAAAATTTTGAAAAAAATTTTGAAAAAAAAATTTGAAAAAAAATTTTGAAAAAAAATTTTGAAAAAAATTTTGAAAAAAAAATTTTGAAAAAAAAATTTTGAAAAAAAAATTTTGAAAAAAAATTTTGAAAAAAAATTTGAAAAAAAATTTTGAAAAAAAATTTTGGAAAAAAAAATTTGAAAAAAAATTTTGGAAAAAAAAATTTTGGAAAAAAAAATTTGAAAAAAAATTTTGAAAAAAAATTTTGAAAAAAAATTTTGAAAAAAAATTTGAAAAAAAATTTTGAAAAAAATATTTTGAAAAAACATTTTGAAAAAAAATTTTGAAAAAAAAATTTTGAAAAAAAATTTTAAAAAAAATTTTGAAAAAAAATTTTGAAAAAAAATTTTGAAAAAAACATTTGAAAAAAAATTTTGAAAAAAAATTTTGAAAAAAAAATTTGAAAAAAAATTTTGAAAAAAAATTTTGAAAAAAAATTTTTAAAAAAATTTTGAAAAAAAATTTTGAAAAAGAATTTCGAAAAAAAAATTTTGAAAAAAAATTTTGAGAAAAATTTTTGAAAAAAAATTTCGAAAAAAAATTTTGAAAAAAAAATTTGAAAAAAAATTTCGAAAAAAAATTTCGAAAAAAAAATTTCGAAAAAAAATTTTGAAAAAAAATTTTGAAAAAAAATTTTGAAAAAAAATTTTGAAAAAAAATTTTGAAAAAAAATTTGAAAAAAAAATTTTGAAAAAAAATTTCGAAAAAAAGTTCGAAAAAAAATTTTGAAAAAAAAATTTGAAAAAAAATTTCGAAAAAAAATTTCGAAAAAAAAATTTTGAAAAAAAATTTAAAAAAAAAATTTTGAAAAAAAATTTCGAAAAAAAATTTCGAAAAAAAAATTTTGAAAAAAAATTTAAAAAAAAAATTTTGAAAAAAAATTTCGAAAAAAAATTTCGAAAAAAAATTTTGAAAAAAAATTTTGAAAATAATTTTTGAAAAAAAATTTTGAAAAAAAATTTTGAAAAAAAATTTTGAAAAAAAATTTTGAAAAAAAAATTTTGAAAAAAAAATTTTGAAAAAAAATTTTGAAAAAAAAATTTTGAAAAAAATTTTGAAAAAAATTTTGAAAAAAAATTTTGAAAAAAAATTTTGAAAAAAAATTTTGAAAAAAAATTTTGAAAAAAAATTTTGAAAAAAAAATTTGAAAAAAAATTTTGAAAAAAAATTTTGAAAAAATATTTTGAAAAAACATTTTGAAAAAAACATTTTGAAAAAAAATTTTGAAAAAAAATTTGAAAAAACATTTTGAAAAAAAATTTTGAAAAAAATTTTGAAAAAAAAATTAAAAAAAATTTTGAAAAAAAATTTTGAAAAAAAAATTTTGAAAAAAAATTTTGAAAAAAAAATTTGAAAAAAACATTTTGAAAAAAAATTTTGAAAAAAAATTTTGAAAAAAAATTTTGAAAAAAAAATTTGAAAAAAAAATTTTGAAAAAAAATTTGGAAAAAAAATTTTGAAAAAAAAGTTCGAAAAAAAATTTTGAAAAAAAAATTTGAAAAAAAATTTCGAAAAAAAATTTCGAAAAAAAAAATTTGAAAAAAAATTTTAAAAAAAAATTTTGAAAAAAAATTTCGAAAAAAAATTTCGAAAAAAAATTTTGAAAAAAAATTTTGAAAAAAAATTTTGAAAAAAAAGTTTGAAAAAAAATTTTGAAAAAAAAATTTGAAAAAAAATTTTGAAAAAAAAATTTTGAAAAAAAAATTTTGAAAAAAAAATTTTGAAAAAAAATTTTGAAAAAAAAATTTTGAAAAAAATTTTGAAAAAAAAATTTTTGAAAAAAAATTTTGAAAAAAAATTTTGAAAAAAAATTTTGAAAAAAAATTTTGAAAAAAAATTTTGAAAAAAAATTTTGAAAAAAAATTTTGAAAAAATATTTTGAAAAAACATTTTGAAAAAAACATTTTGAAAAAAAATTTTGAAAAAAAATTTTGAAAAAAAATTTGAAAAAACATTTTGAAAAAAAATTTTGAAAAAAATTTTGAAAAAAAAATTATAAAAAAAAATTTGAAAAAAAATTTTGAAAAAAAAATTTGAAAAAAAACTGAAAAAAAATTTTGAAAAAAAATTTTGAAAAAAAATTTTAAAAAAAATTTTTAAAAAAAATTTTAAAAAAAATTTTTAAAAAAAATTTGAAAAAAAATGTTGAAAAAAAATTTTGAAAAAAAATTTTGAAAAAAAATTCCAAAAAAAAATTTTGAAAAAAAAATTTGAAAAAAAATTTTGAAAAAAAATTTTGAAAAAAAATTTTGAAAAAAATTTTGAAAAAAATTTTGAAAAAAAATTTTGAAAAAAAATTTTGAAAAAAAATTTGAAAAAAAATTTTGAAAAAAAATTTTGAAAAAAAATTTTGAAAAAAAAATTTGAAAAAAAATTTTGAAAAAAAATTTTGAAAAAAAAATTTGAAAAAAATATTTTGAAAAAACATTTTGAAAAAAAATTTTGAAAAAAAAATTTTGAAAAAAAATTTTGAAAAAAAATATTGAAAAAAAATTTTGAAAAAAATTTTGAAAAAAAAATTTGAAAAAAAATTTTGAAAAAAAATTTTGAAAAAAAATTTTGAAAAAAAATTTTGAAAAAAAATTTTGAAAAAAAATTTTGAAAAAAAATTTTGAAAAAAAAATTTGAAAAAAAAATTTTGAAAAAAAATTTTGAAAAAAAAATTTTGAAAAAAAATTTTGAAAAAAAATTTTGAAAAAAAAATTTTGAAAAAAAAATTTTGAAAAAAAAATTTTGAAAAAAAATTTTGAAAAAAAAATTTTGAAAAAAATTTTGAAAAAAAAATTTTTGAAAAAAAATTTTGAAAAAAAATTTTGAAAAAAAATTTTGAAAAAAAATTTTGAAAAAAAATTTTGAAAAAAAATTTTGAAAAAAAATTTTGAAAAAATATTTTGAAAAAACATTTTGAAAAAAACATTTTGAAAAAAAATTTTGAAAAAAAATTTTGAAAAAAAATTTGAAAAAACATTTTGAAAAAAAATTTTGAAAAAAATTTTGAAAAAAAAATTATAAAAAAAATTTTGAAAAAAAATTTTGAAAAAAAAATTTGAAAAAAAACTTTGAAAAAAAATTTTGAAAAAAAATTTTGAAAAAAAATTTTGAAAAAAAATTTTAAAAAAAATTTTTAAAAAAAATCTTAAAAAAAATTTTTAAAAAAAATTTGAAAAAAAATGTTGAAAAAAAATTTTGAAAAAAAATTTTGAAAAAAAATTCCAAAAAAAAATTTTGAAAAAAAAATTTGAAAAAAAAATTTTGAAAAAAAATTTTGAAAAAAAATTTTGAAAAAAAATTTTGAAAAAAAATTTTGAAAAAAAATTTTGAAAAAAAATTTTGAAAAAAAATTTGAAAAAAAATTTGAAAAAAAATTTTGAAAAAAAATTTTGAAAAAAAATTTTGAAAAAAAATTTTGAAAAAAAATTTTGAAAAAAATTTTGCAAAAAATTTTGAAAAAAAATTTTGAAAAAAAATTTTGAAAAAAAATTTGAAAAAAAATTTTGAAAAAAAATTTTGAAAAAAAATTTTGAAAAAAAAATTTGAAAAAAAATTTTGAAAAAAAATTTTGAAAAAAAAATTTGAAAAAAATATTTTGAAAAAACATTTTGAAAAAAAATTTTGAAAAAAAAATTTTGAAAAAAAATTTTGAAAAAAAATATTGAAAAAAAATTTTGAAAAAAATTTTGAAAAAAAAATTTGAAAAAAAATTTTGAAAAAAAATTTTGAAAAAAATTTTGAAAAAAAAATTTTGAAAAAAAAATTTTGAAAAAAAAATTTTGAAAAAAAATTTTGAAAAAAAATTTGAAAAAAAATTTTGAAAAAAAATTTTGGAAAAAAAAATTTGAAAAAAAATTTTGGAAAAAAACATTTTGGAAAAAAAAATTTGAAAAAAAATTTTGAAAAAAATTTTGAAAAAAAATTTTGAAAAAAAATTTGAAAAAAAATTTTGAAAAAAATATTTTGAAAAAACATTTTGAAAAAAAATTTTGAAAAAAAAATTTTGAAAAAAAATTTTAAAAAAAATTTTGAAAAAAAATTTTGAAAAAAAATTTTGAAAAAAACATTTGAAAAAAAATTTTGAAAAAAAATTTTGAAAAAAAAATTTGAAAAAAAATTTTGAAAAAAAATTTTGAAAAAAAATTTTTAAAAAAATTTTGAAAAAAAATTTTGAAAAAGAATTTTGAAAAAAAATTTTGAAAAAAAATTTTGAAAAAAAATTTTGAAAAAAAAATTTGAAAAAAAATTTTGAAAAAAAAAATTTTAAAAAAATTTTGAAAAAAAATTTTGAAAAAAAATTTTGAAAAAAAATTTGAAAAAAAATTTTGAAAAAAAATTTTGAAAAAAAATTTTGAAAAAAATTTTATAAAAAAAATTTGAAAAAAAATTTTGAAAAAAAATTTTGAAAAAAAATTTTGAAAAAAAATTTTGTAAAAAAATTTTGAAAAAAAATTTTGAAAAAAATTTGAAAAAAAATTTAAAAAAAAAATGTTGAAAAAAAATTTTAAAAAAAATTTTGAAAAAAAACTGATAAAAAATTTTGAAAAAAAAATTTGAAAAAAAATTTTGAAAAAAAAATTTGAAAAAAAATTGTAAAAAAAAATTTTGAAAAAATATTTTGAAAAAAAAAATTTTGAAAAAAAAATTTGAAAAAAAATTTTGAAAAAAAATTTTGAAAAAAAATTGTGAAAAAAAATTTTGAAAAAAAATTGTGAAAAAAAATTTTGAAAAAAAATTTTGAAAAAAAATTTCGAAAAAAAATTTCGAAAAAAAAATTTGAAAAAAAATTTCGAAAAAAAATTTCAAAAAAAAAATTTCGAAAAAAAATTTCGAAAAAAAATTTTGAAAAAAAATTTTGAAAAAAAATTTTGAAAAAAAATTTTGAAAAAAAATTTTGAAAAAAAATTTTCAAAAAAAAATTTAAAAAAAAATTTTGAAAAAAAATTTTGAAAAAAAATTTTGAAAAAAAAATTTGAAAAAAAAACTTGAAAAAATAATTTTGAAAAAAAAAGTTGAAAAAAAATTTTGAAAAAAAATTTTGAAAAAAAATTTTAAAAAAAATTTTAAAAAAAATTTTAAAAAAAATTTTGAAAAAAAATTTTGAAAAAAAATGTTGAAAAAAAATTTTGAAAAAAATTTTGAAAAAAATTTTGAAAAAAAATTTTGAAAAAAAATTTTGAAAAAAAATTTTGGAAAAAAATTTTGAAAAAAAATTTTGAAAAAAAATTTTAAAAAAAATTTTGAAAAAAAATTTTGAAAAAAAATGTTGAAAAAAAATTTTGAAAAAAGATTTTGAAAAAAAAATTTTGAAAAAAAATTTTGAAAAAAAATTTTGAAAAAAAATTTTGAAAAAAAATGTTGAAAAAAAATGTTGAAAAAAAATTTTGAAGAAAAATTTTGAAAAAAAAATTTGAAAAAAAATTTTGAAAAAAAATTTTGAAAAAAAATTTTGAAAAAAAATTTTGAAAAAAAATTTTGAAAAAAAAATTTGAAAAAAAAATTTGAAAAAAATTTTGAAAAAAAATTTGAAAAAAATTTTGAAAAAAAAATTTGAAAAAAAATTTTGAAAAAAAATTTGAAAAAAAATTTCGAAAAAAAATTTCGAAAAAAAATTTCGAAAAACAAGTTCGAAACAAGTTCGAAAAACAAGTTCGAAAAAAAATTTCGAAAAAAAATTTTGAAAAAAAAAATTTGAAAAAAAATTTTGAAAAAAAATTTTGAAAAAAAATTTTGAAAAAAATTTGAAAAAAAATTTTGAAAAAAAATTTTGAAAAAAAATTTGAAAAAAAATTTTGAAAAAAAATTTTGAAAAAAAATTTTGAAAAAAAATTTTGAAAAAAAATTTTGAAAAAAATTTTGAAAAAAAATTTTGAAAAAAAATTTTGAAAAAAAAATTTGAAAAAAAAATTTGAAAAAAAATTTTGAAAAAAAAATTTGAAAAAAAAATTTGAAAAAAAATTTTGAAAAAAAATTTTGAAAAAAAAATTTGAAAAAAAATTTTGAAAAAAAATTTTAAAAAAAATTTTGAAAAAAAAAATTGAAAAAAAATTTTGAAAAAAAAATTTTGAAAAAAAATTTTGAAAAAAAAAATTTTAAAAAAAAATTTGAAAAAAAAATTTTGAAAAAAAATTTTGAAAAAAAAGTTTGAAAAAAAATTTTGAAAAAAAATTTTGAAAAAAAATTTTGAAAAAAAAATTTGAAAAAAAATTTCGAAAAAAAATTTCGAAAAAAAAATTTCGAAAAAAAATTTTGAAAAAAAATTTTGAAAAAAAATTTGAAAAAAAAATTTTGAAAAAAAATTTCGAAAAAAAGTTCGAAAAAAAATTTTGAAAAAAAAATTTGAAAAAAAATTTCGAAAAAAAATTTCGAAAAAAAAAATTTGAAAAAAAATTTAAAAAAAAAATTTTGAAAAAAAATTTCGAAAAAAAATTTCGAAAAAAAATTTTGAAAAAAAATTTTGAAAATAAATTTTGAAAAAAAATTTTGAAAAAAAATTTTGAAAAAAAATTTTGAAAAAAAATTTTGAAAAAAAATTTTGAAAAAAAAATTTTGAAAAAAAAATTTTGAAAAAAAATTTTGAAAAAAAAATTTTGAAAAAAATTTTGAAAAAAAAATTTTGAAAAAAAATTTTGAAAAAAAATTTGGAAAAAAAATTTTCAAAAAAAATTTTGAAAAAAATTTTGAAAAAAAATTTTGAAAAAAAATTTTGAAAAAAAATTTTGAAAAAAAATTTTGAAAAAAAATTTTGAAAAAAAATTTTGAAAAAATATTTTGAAAAAATATTTTGAAAAAAAAGTTCGAAAAAAAATTTCGAAAAAAAATTTCGAAAAAAAATTTTGAAAAAAAATTTTCAAAAAAAATTTTCAAAAAAAATTTTCAAAAAAAATTTTGAAAAAAAATTTTTAAAAAAAATTTTGAAAAAAAATTTTGAAAAAAAAATTTGAAAAAAAATTTTGAAAAAAAATTTTGAAAAAAAAATTTTGAAAAAAAATTTTGAAAAAAAATTTTGAAAAAAAATTTTGAAAAAAAATTTTGAAAAAAAATTTCGAAAAAAAATTTTGAAAAAAAATTTCGAAAAAAAATTTTGAAAAAAAAATTTGAAAAAAAATTTCGAAAAAAAATTTCGAAAAAAAAATTTCGAAAAAAAATTTTGAAAAAAAATTTTGAAAAAAAATTTTGAAAAAAAATTTGAAAAAAAAATTTTGAAAAAAAATTTCGAAAAAAAAGTTCGAAAAAAAATTTTGAAAAAAACATTTGAAAAAAAATTTCGAAAAAAAATTTCGAAAAAAAAAATTTGAAAAAAAATTTTAAAAAAAAATTTTGAAAAAAAAATTCGAAAAAAAATTTCGAAAAAAAATTTTGAAAAAAAATTTTGAAAAAAAATTTTGAAAAAAAATTTTGAAAAAAAATTTTGAAAAAAAATTTTGAAAAAAAATTTTGAAAAAAAAATTTTGAAAAAAAAATTTTGAAAAAAAATTTTGAAAAAAAAATTTTGAAAAAAATTTTGAAAAAAAAATTTTGAAAAAAAATTTTGAAAAAAAATTTTGAAAAAAAATTTTGAAAAAAAATTTTGAAAAAAAATTTTGAAAAAAAATTTTGAAAAAACATTTTGAAAAAAACATTTTGAAAAAAAATTTTGAAAAAAAATTTGAAAAAACATTTTGAAAAAAAATTTTGAAAAAAATTTTGAAAAAAAAATTATAAAAAAAATTTTGAAAAAAAATTTTGAAAAAAAAATTTGAAAAAAAATTTTGAAAAAAAATTTTGGAAAAAAAAATTTGAAAAAAAATTTTGGAAAAAAAAATTTTGGAAAAAAAAATTTGAAAAAAAATTTTGAAAAAAAATTTTGAAAAAAAATTTTGAAAAAAAAATTTGAAAAAAAATTTTGAAAAAAATATTTTGAAAAAACATTTTGAAAAAAAATTTTGAAAAAAAAATTTTGAAAAAAAATTTTAAAAAAAATTTTGAAAAAAAATTTTGAAAAAAAATTTTGAAAAAAACATTTGAAAAAAAATTTTGAAAAAAAATTTTGAAAAAAAAATTTGAAAAAAAATTTTGAAAAAAAATTTTGAAAAAAAATTTTTAAAAAAATTTTGAAAAAAAATTTTGAAAAAGAATTTTGAAAAAAAATTTTGAAAAAAAATTTTGAAAAAAAATTTTGAAAAAAAAATTTGAAAAAAAATTTTGAAAAAAAAAATTTTAAAAAAATTTTGAAAAAAAATTTTGAAAAAAAATTTTGAAAAAAAATTTGAAAAAAAATTTTGAAAAAAAATTTTGAAAAAAAATTTTGAAAAAAATTTTATAAAAAAAATTTGAAAAAAAATTTTGAAAAAAAATTTTGGAAAAAAATTTTGAAAAAAAATTTTGTAAAAAAATTTTGAAAAAAAATTTTGAAAAAAATTTGAAAAAAAATTTAAAAAAAAAATGTTGAAAAAAAATTTTAAAAAAAATTTTGAAAAAAAACTGAAAAAAAATTTTGAAAAAAAAATTTGAAAAAAAATTTTGAAAAAAAATTTTGAAAAAAAATTGTAAAAAAAAATTTTGAAAAAATATTTTGAAAAAAAAAATTTTGAAAAAAAAATTTGAAAAAAAATTTTGAAAAAAAATTTTGAAAAAAAATTGTGAAAAAAAATTTTGAAAAAAAATTGTGAAAAAAAATTTTGAAAAAAAATTTTGAAAAAAAATTTCGAAAAAAAATTTCGAAAAAAAAATTTGAAAAAAAATTTCGAAAAAAAATTTCGAAAAAAAAATTTCGAAAAAAAATTTCGAAAAAAAATTTTGAAAAAAAATTTTGAAAAAAAATTTTGAAAAAAAATTTTGAAAAAAAATTTTGAAAAAAAATTTTCAAAAAAAAATTTGAAAAAAAATTTTGAAAAAAAATTTTGAAAAAAAATTTTGAAAAAAAAATTTGAAAAAAAAACTTGAAAAAATAATTTTGAAAAAAAAATTTGAAAAAAAATTTTGAAAAAAAATTTTGAAAAAAAATTTTAAAAAAAATTTTAAAAAAAATTTTAAAAAAAATTTTGAAAAAAAATTTTGAAAAAAAATGTTGAAAAAAAATTTTGAAAAAAATTTTGAAAAAAAATTTTGAAAAAAAATTTTGAAAAAAAATTTTGAAAAAAAATTTTGGAAAAAAATTTTGAAAAAAAATTTTGAAAAAAAATTTTAAAAAAAATTTTGAAAAAAAATTTTGAAAAAAAATGTTGAAAAAAAATTTGAAAAAAGATTTTGCAAAAAAAATTTCGAAAAAAAATTTTGAAAAAAAATTTTGAAAAAAAATTTTGAAAAAAAATTTTGAAAAAAAATTTTGAAAAAAAATTTTGAAAAAAAATTTTCAAAAAAAAATTTGAAAAAAAATTTTGAAAAAAAATTTTGAAAAAAAATTTTGAAAAAAAATTTTGAAAAAAAAATTTGAAAAAAAAACTTGAAAAAATAATTTTGAAAAAAAAATTTGAAAAAAAATTTTGAAAAAAAATTTTGGAAAAAAATTTTGAAAAAAAATTTTGAAAAAAAATTTTAAAAAAAATTTTGAAAAAAAATTTTGAAAAAAAATGTTGAAAAAAAATTTTGAAAAAAGATTTTGAAAAAAAAAATTTTGAAAAAAAATTTTGAAAAAAAATTTTGAAAAAAAATTTTGAAAAAAAATTTTGAAAAAAAATTTTGAAAAAAAATGTTGAAAAAAAATGTTGAAAAAAAATTTTGAAGAAAAATTTTGAAAAAAAAATTTGAAAAAAAATTTTGAAAAAAAATTTTGAAAAAAAATTTTGAAAAAAAATTTTGAAAAAAAATTTTGAAAAAAAAATTTGAAAAAAAAATTTGAAAAAAATTTTGAAAAAAAATTCGAAAAAAATTTTGAAAAAAAAATTTGAAAAAAAATTTTGAAAAAAAATTTGAAAAAAAATTTCGAAAAAAAATTTCGAAAATAAATTTCGAAAAACAAGTTCGAATCAAGTTCGAAAAACAAGTTCGAAAAAAAATTTCGAAAAAAAATTTCGAAAAAAAATTTTGAAAAAAAAAATTTGAAAAAAAATTTTGAAAAAAAATTTTGAAAAAAAATTTTGAAAAAAAATTTGAAAAAAAATTTTGAAAAAATATTTTGAAAAAAAATTTGAAAAAAAATTTTGAAAAAAAATTTTGAAAAAAAATTTTGAAAAAAAATTTTGAAAAAAAATTTTGAAAAAAAATTTTGAAAAAAAATTTTGAAAAAAAATTTTGAAAAAAAATTTTGAAAAAAAAATTTGAAAAAAAAATTTGAAAAAAAATTTTGAAAAAAAAATTTGAAAAAAAAATTTGAAAAAAAATTTTGAAAAAAAATTTTGAAAAAAAAATTTGAAAAAAAAATTTGAAAAAAAATTTTAAAAAAAATTTTGAAAAAAAAAATTTTGAAAAAAAAATTTTGAAAAAAAATTTTGAAAAAAAAAATTTTAAAAAAAAATTTGAAAAAAAAATTTTGAAAAAAAATTTTGAAAAAAAAGTTTGAAAAAAAATTTTGAAAAAAAATTTTGAAAAAAAATTTTGAAAAAAAAATTTGAAAAAAAATTTCGAAAAAAAATTTCGAAAAAAAAATTTCGAAAAAAAATTTTGAAAAAAAATTTTGAAAAAAAATTTGAAAAAAAAATTTTGAAAAAAAATTTCGAAAAAAAGTTCGAAAAAAAATTTTGAAAAAAAAATTTGAAAAAAAATTTCGAAAAAAAATTTCGAAAAAAAAATTTTGAAAAAAAATTTAAAAAAAAAATTTTGAAAAAAAATTTCGAAAAAAAATTTCGAAAAAAAACTTTGAAAAAAAATTTTGAAAATAAATTTTGAAAAAAAATTTTGAAAAAAAATTTTGAAAAAAAATTTAAAAAAAATTTTGAAAAAAAAATTTTGAAAAAAAAATTTTGAAAAAAAATTTTGAAAAAAAAATTTTGAAAAAAATTTTGAAAAAAAAATTTTGAAAAAAAATTTTGAAAAAAAATTTGGAAAAAAAATTTTCAAAAAAAATTTTGAAAAAAATTTTGAAAAAAAATTTTGAAAAAAAATTTTGAAAAAAAATTTTGAAAAAAAATTTTGAAAAAAAATTTTGAAAAAAAATTTTGAAAAAAAATTTTGAAAAAAAATTTTGAAAAAATATTTTGAAAAAATATTTTGAAAAAAAAGTTCGAAAAAAAATTTCGAAAAAAAATTTCGAAAAAAAATTTTCAAAAAAAATTTTCAAAAAAAATTTTCAAAAAAAATTTTCAAAAAAAATTTTGAAAAAAAATTTTTAAAAAAAATTTTGAAAAAAAATTTTGAAAAAAAAATTTGAAAAAAAATTTTGAAAAAAAATTTTGAAAAAAAAATTTTGAAAAAAAATTTTGAAAAAAAATTTTGAAAAAAAATTTTGAAAAAAAATTTTGAAAAAAAATTTCGAAAAAAAATTTTGAAAAAAAATTTCGAAAAAAAATTTTGAAAAAAAAATTTGAAAAAAAATTTCGAAAAAAAATTTCGAAAAAAAAATTTCGAAAAAAAATTTTGAAAAAAAATTTTGAAAAAAAATTTTGAAAAAAAATTTGAAAAAAAAATTTTGAAAAAAAATTTCGAAAAAAAAGTTCGAAAAAAAATTTTGAAAAAAACATTTGAAAAAAAATTTCGAAAAAAAATTTCGAAAAAAAAAATTTGAAAAAAAATTTTAAAAAAAAATTTTGAAAAAAAAATTCGAAAAAAAATTTCGAAAAAAAATTTTGAAAAAAAATTTTGAAAAAAAATTTTGAAAGAAAATTTTGAAAAAAAATTTTGAAAAAAAATTTTGAAAAAAAATTTTGAAAAAAAAATTTTGAAAAAAAAATTTTGAAAAAAAATTTTGAAAAAAAAATTTTGAAAAAAATTTTGAAAAAAAAATTTTGAAAAAAAATTTTGAAAAAAAATTTCGAAAAAAAATTTCGAAAAAAAATTTCGAAAAAAAATTTTGAAAAAAAATTTTGAAAAAAAATTTTGAAAAAAAATTTTGAAAAAAAATTTTGAAAAAAAATGTTGAAAAAAAATTTTGAAAAAAAATTTTGAAAAAAAATTTTGAAAAAAAAATTGAAAAAAATTTTGAAAAAAAATTTTGAAAACAAATTTTGAAAAAAAATTTTGAAAAAAAAATTTAAAAAAAAAAATTTTGAAAAAAAATTTTGAAAAAAAATTTTGAAAAAAAAAATTTGAAAAAAAATTTTGAAAAAAAATTTTGAAAAAAAATTTTGAAAAAAAATTTTGAAAAAAATTTTGAAAAAAAATTTTGAAAAAAAATTTTGAAAAAAAATTTTGAAAAAAAATTTTGAAAAAAAATTTTGAAAAAAAATTTTTAAAAAAATTTTGAAAAAAAATGTTAAAAAAAAATTTTGAAAAAAAATTTTAAAAAAAATTTTGAAAGAAAATTTGAAAAAAAATGTTGAAAAAAAATTTTGAAAAAAAATTTTGAAAAAAAAATTTGAAAAAAAATTTTGAAAAAAAATTTTGAAAAAAAATTTTGAAAAAAAATTTTGAAAAAAAAATTTGAAAAAAAATTTTGAAAATAAATTTGAAAAAAAATTTTGAAAAAAAATTTTGAAAAAAAATTTTGAAAAAAAATTTTGAAAAAAATTTTGAAAAAAAATTTTGAAAAAAAATTTTGAAAAAAAATTTTGAAAAAAAATTTGAAAAAAAATTTTGAAAAAAAATTTTGAAAAAAATTTTGAAAAAAAATTTTGAAAAAAAATTTTGAAAAAAAATTTTGAAAAAAAATTTGAAAAAAAATTTTGAAAAACAATTTTGAAAAAAAATTTTGAAAAAAAATTTTGAAAAAAAATTTTGAAAAAAAATTTGAAAAAAAATTTTGAAAAAAAATTTTGAAAAAAAATTTTGAAAAAAAAATTTGAAAAAAATATTTTGAAAAAACATTTTGAAAAAAAATTTTGAAAAAAAAATTTTGAAAAAAAATTTTGAAAAAAAATTTTGAAAAAAATTTTGAAAAAAAATTTGAAAAAAAATTTTGAAAAAAAATTTTGAAAAAAAATTTTGAAAAAAAATTTGAAAAAAAAATTTTGAAAAAAAAATTTTGAAAAAAAAATTTTGAAAAAAAATTTTGAAAAAAAATTTTGAAAAAACATTTTGAAATAAAATTTCGAAAAAAAATTTTGAAAAAAAAATTTGAAAAAAAATTTCGAAAAAAAATTTCGAAAAAAAAATTTCGAAAAAAAATTTTGAAAAAAAATTTTGAAAAAAAATTTTGAAAAAAAAATTTTGAAAAAAAATTTTGAAAAAAAATTTTGAAAAAAAATTTTGAAAAAAAATTTTGAAAAAAAATTTCGAAAAAAAATTTTGAAAAAAAAATTTGAAAAAAAATTTCGAAAAAAAATTTCGAAAAAAAAATTTCGAAAAAAAATTTTCAAAAAAAATTTTCAAAAAAAATTTTCAAAAAAAATTTTCAAAAAAAATTTTGAAAAAAAATTTTGAAAAAAAATTTCGAAAAAAAATTTCGAAAAAAAATTTTGAAAAAAAATTTTGAAAAAAAATTTTGAAAAAAAATTTTGAAAAAAAATTTTGAAAAAAAATTTTGAAAAAAAATTTACAAAAAAAAATTTTGAAAAAAAAATTTGAAAAAAAAATTTTGAAAAAAAATTTAAAAAAAAAATTTTGAAAAAAAATTTTGAAAAAAAATTTTTAAAAAAAAATTTTGAAAAAAAATTTTGAAAAAAAATTTCGAAAAAAAATTTTGAAAAAAAATTTTGAAAAAAAATTTGAAAAAAAAATTTTGAAAAAAAATTTCGAAAAAAAGTTCGAAAAAAAATTTTGAAAAAAAAATTTGAAAAAAAATTTCGAAAAAAAATTTCGAAAAAAAAAATTTGAAAAAAAATTTAAAAAAAAAATTTTGAAAAAAAATTTCGAAAAAAAATTTCGAAAAAAAATTTGAAAAAAAATTTTGAAAATAAATTTTGAAAATAAATTTTGAAAAAAAATTTTGAAAAAAAATTTTGAAAAAAAATTTTGAAAAAAAATTTTGAAAAAAAAATTTTGAAAAAAAATTTTGAAAAAAAATTTTGAAAAAAAAATTTTGAAAAAAATTTTGAAAAAAAAATTTTGAAAAAAAATTTTGAAAAAAAATTTGGAAAAAAAATTTTCAAAAAAAATTTTGAAAAAAATTTTGAAAAAAAATTTTGAAAAAAAATTTTGAAAAAAAATTTTGAAAAAAAATTTTGAAAAAAAATTTTGAAAAAAAATTTTGAAAAAATATTTTGAAAAAATATTTTGAAAAAAAAGTTCGAAAAAAAATTTCGAAAAAAAATTTCGAAAAAAAATTTTGAAAAAAAATTTTCAAAAAAAATTTTCAAAAAAAATTTTCAAAAAAAATTTTGAAAAAAAATTTTTAAAAAAAATTTTGAAAAAAAATTTTGAAAAAAAAATTTGAAAAAAAATTTTGAAAAAAAATTTTGAAAAAAAAATTTTGAAAAAAAATTTTGAAAAAAAATTTTGAAAAAAAATTTTGAAAAAAAATTTTGAAAAAAAATTTCGAAAAAAAATTTTGAAAAAAAATTTCGAAAAAAAATTTTGAAAAAAAAATTTGAAAAAAAATTTCGAAAAAAAATTTCGAAAAAAAAATTTCGAAAAAAAATTTTGAAAAAAAATTTTGAAAAAAAATTTTGAAAAAAAATTTGAAAAAAAAATTTTGAAAAAAAATTTCGAAAAAAAAGTTCGAAAAAAAATTTTGAAAAAAATATTTGAAAAAAAATTTCGAAAAAAAATTTCGAAAAAAAAAATTTGAAAAAAAATTTTAAAAAAAAATTTTGAAAAAAAAATTTTGAAAAAAAATTTCGAAAAAAAATTTCGAAAAAAAATTTTGAAAAAAAATTTTGAAAATAAATTTTGAAAATAAATTTTGAAAAAAAATTTTGAAAAAAAATTTTGAAAAAAAATTTTGAAAAAAAATTTTGAAAAAAAAATTTTGAAAAAAAAATTTTGAAAAAAAATTTTGAAAAAAAAATTTTGAAAAAAATTTTGAAAAAAAAATTTTGAAAAAAAATTTTGAAAAAAAATTTGGAAAAAAAATTTTCAAAAAAAATTTTGAAAAAAATTTTGAAAAAAAATTTTGAAAAAAAATTTTGAAAAAAAATTTTGAAAAAAAATTTTGAAAAAAAATTTTGAAAAAAAATTTTGAAAAAATATTTTGAAAAAATATTTTGAAAAAAAAGTTCGAAAAAAAATTTCGAAAAAAAATTTCGAAAAAAAATTTTGAAAAAAAATTTTCAAAAAAAATTTTCAAAAAAAATTTTCAAAAAAAATTTTGAAAAAAAATTTTTAAAAAAAATTTTGAAAAAAAATTTTGAAAAAAAAATTTGAAAAAAAATTTTGAAAAAAAATTTTGAAAAAAAAATTTTGAAAAAAAATTTTGAAAAAAAATTTTGAAAAAAAATTTTGAAAAAAAATTTTGAAAAAAAATTTCGAAAAAAAATTTTGAAAAAAAATTTCGAAAAAAAATTTTGAAAAAAAAATTTGAAAAAAAATTTCGAAAAAAAATTTCGAAAAAAAAATTTCGAAAAAAAATTTTGAAAAAAAATTTTGAAAAAAAATTTTGAAAAAAAATTTGAAAAAAAAATTTTGAAAAAAAATTTCGAAAAAAAAGTTCGAAAAAAAATTTTGAAAAAAACATTTGAAAAAAAATTTCGAAAAAAAATTTCGAAAAAAAAAATTTGAAAAAAAATTTTAAAAAAAAATTTTGAAAAAAAAATTCGAAAAAAAATTTCGAAAAAAAATTTTGAAAAAAAATTTTGAAAAAAAATTTTGAAAAAAAATTTTGAAAAAAAATTTTGAAAAAAAATTTTGAAAAAAAATTTTGAAAAAAAAATTTTGAAAAAAAAATTTTGAAAAAAAATTTTGAAAAAAAAATTTTGAAAAAAATTTTGAAAAAAAAATTTTGAAAAAAAATTTTGAAAAAAAATTTTGAAAAAAAATTTTGAAAAAAAATTTTGAAAAAAAATTTTGAAAAAAAATTTTGAAAAAACATTTTGAAAAAAACATTTTGAAAAAAAATTTTGAAAAAAAATTTGAAAAAACATTTTGAAAAAAAATTTTGAAAAAAATTTTGAAAAAAAAATTATAAAAAAAATTTTGAAAAAAAATTTTGAAAAAAAAATTTGAAAAAAAATTTTGAAAAAAAATTTTGGAAAAAAAAATTTGAAAAAAAATTTTGGAAAAAAAAATTTTGGAAAAAAAAATTTGAAAAAAAATTTTGAAAAAAAATTTTGAAAAAAAATTTTGAAAAAAAAATTTGAAAAAAAATTTTGAAAAAAATATTTTGAAAAAACATTTTGAAAAAAAATTTTGAAAAAAAAATTTTGAAAAAAAATTTTAAAAAAAATTTTGAAAAAAAATTTTGAAAAAAAATTTTGAAAAAAACATTTGAAAAAAAATTTTGAAAAAAAATTTTGAAAAAAAAATTTGAAAAAAAATTTTGAAAAAAAATTTTGAAAAAAAATTTTTAAAAAAATTTTGAAAAAAAATTTTGAAAAAGAATTTTGAAAAAAAATTTTGAAAAAAAATTTTGAAAAAAAATTTTGAAAAAAAAATTTGAAAAAAAATTTTGAAAAAAAAAATTTTAAAAAAATTTTGAAAAAAAATTTTGAAAAAAAATTTTGAAAAAAAATTTGAAAAAAAATTTTGAAAAAAAATTTTGAAAAAAAATTTTGAAAAAAATTTTATAAAAAAAATTTGAAAAAAAATTTTGAAAAAAAATTTTGAAAAAAAATTTTGAAAAAAAATTTTGTAAAAAAATTTTGAAAAAAAATTTTGAAAAAAATTTGAAAAAAAATTTAAAAAAAAAATGTTGAAAAAAAATTTTAAAAAAAATTTTGAAAAAAAACTGAAAAAAAATTTTGAAAAAAAAATTTGAAAAAAAATTTTGAAAAAAAATTTTGAAAAAAAATTGTAAAAAAAAATTTTGAAAAAATATTTTGAAAAAAAAAATTTTGAAAAAAAAATTTGAAAAAAAATTTTGAAAAAAAATTTTGAAAAAAAATTGTGAAAAAAAATTTTGAAAAAAAATTGTGAAAAAAAATTTTGAAAAAAAATTTTGAAAAAAAATTTCGAAAAAAAATTTCGAAAAAAAAATTTGAAAAAAAATTTCGAAAAAAAATTTCGAAAAAAAAATTTCGAAAAAAAATTTCGAAAAAAAATTTTGAAAAAAAATTTTGAAAAAAAATTTTAAAAAAAATTTTAAAAAAAATTTTAAAAAAAATTTTGAAAAAAAATTTTGAAAAAAAATGTTGAAAAAAAATTTTGAAAAAAATTTTGAAAAAAAATTTTGAAAAAAAATTTTGAAAAAAAATTTTGAAAAAAAATTTTGGAAAAAAATTTTGAAAAAAAATTTTGAAAAAAAATTTTAAAAAAAATTTTGAAAAAAAATTTTGAAAAAAAATGTTGAAAAAAAATTTGAAAAAAGATTTTGAAAAAAAAATTTTGAAAAAAAATTTTGAAAAAAAATTTTGAAAAAAAATTTTGAAAAAAAATTTTGAAAAAAAATTTTGAAAAAAAATTTTGAAAAAAAATTTTCAAAAAAAAATTTGAAAAAAAATTTTGAAAAAAAATTTTGAAAAAAAATTTTGAAAAAAAATTTTGAAAAAAAAATTTGAAAAAAAAACTTGAAAAAATAATTTTGAAAAAAAAATTTGAAAAAAAATTTTGAAAAAAAATTTTGGAAAAAAATTTTGAAAAAAAATTTTGAAAAAAAATTTTAAAAAAAATTTTGAAAAAAAATTTTGAAAAAAAATGTTGAAAAAAAATTTTGAAAAAAGATTTTGAAAAAAAAAATTTTGAAAAAAAATTTTGAAAAAAAATTTTGAAAAAAAATTTTGAAAAAAAATTTTGAAAAAAAATTTTGAAAAAAAATGTTGAAAAAAAATGTTGAAAAAAAATTTTGAAGAAAAATTTTGAAAAAAAAATTTGAAAAAAAATTTTGAAAAAAAATTTTGAAAAAAAATTTTGAAAAAAAATTTTGAAAAAAAATTTTGAAAAAAAAATTTGAAAAAAAAATTTGAAAAAAATTTTGAAAAAAAATTCGAAAAAAATTTTGAAAAAAAAATTTGAAAAAAAATTTTGAAAAAAAATTTGAAAAACAATTTCGAAAAAAAATTTCGAAAATAAATTTCGAAAAACAAGTTCGAAACAAGTTCGAAAAACAAGTTCGAAAAAAAATTTCGAAAAAAAATTTCGAAAAAAAATTTTGAAAAAAAAAATTTGAAAAAAAATTTTGAAAAAAAATTTTGAAAAAAAATTTTGAAAAAAAATTTGAAAAAAAATTTTGAAAAAATATTTTGAAAAAAAATTTGAAAAAAAATTTTGAAAAAAAATTTTGAAAAAAAATTTTGAAAAAAAATTTTGAAAAAAAATTTTGAAAAAAAATTTTGAAAAAAAAATTTGAAAAAAAATTTTGAAAAAAAATTTTGAAAAAAAATTTCGAAAAAAAATTTTGAAAAAAAAATTTGAAAAAAAATTTCGAAAAAAAAATTCGAAAAAAAAATTTCGAAAAAAAATTTTGAAAAAAAATTTTGAAAAAAAATTTTCAAAAAAAATTTTCAAAAAAAATTTTCAAAAAAAATTTTGAAAAAAAATTTTTAAAAAAAATTTTGAAACAAAATTTTGAAAAAAAAATTTGAAAAAAAATTTTGAAAAAAAATTTTGAAAAAAAAATTTTGAAAAAAAATTTTGAGAAAAATTTTTGAAAAAAAATTTCGAAAAAAAATTTTGAAAAAAAAATTTGAAAAAAAATTTCGAAAAAAAATTTCGAAAAAAAAATTTCGAAAAAAAATTTTGAAAAAAAATTTTGAAAAAAAATTTTGAAAAAAAATTTGAAAAAAAAATTTTGAAAAAAAATTTCGAAAAAAAGTTCGAAAAAAAATTTTGAAAAAAAAATTTGAAAAAAAATTTTGAAAAAAAATTTTGAAAAAAAATTTTGAAAAAAAATTTTGAAAAAAAAATTTGAAAAAAAAATTTGAAAAAAAATTTTGAAAAAAAAATTTGAAAAAAAAATTTGAAAAAAAATTTTGAAAAAAAATTTTGAAAAAAAAATTTGAAAAAAAATTTTGAAAAAAAATTTTGAAAAAAAATTTTGAAAAAAAAAATTGAAAAAAAATTTTGAAAAAAAAATTTTGAAAAAAAATTTTGAAAAAAAAAATTTAAAAAAAAAATTTGAAAAAAAAATTTTGAAAAAAAATTTTGAAAAAAAAGTTTGAAAAAAAATTTTGAAAAAAAATTTTGAAAAAAAATTTTGAAAAAAAATTTTGAAAAAAATTTGAAAAAAAATTTTGAAAAAAAAATTTGAAAAAAAATTTTGAAAAAAAATTTTGAAAAAAAAATTTGAAAAAAAATTTTGAAAAAAAATTTTGAAAAAAAATTTCGAAAAAAAATTTTGAAAAAAAAATTTGAAAAAAAATTTCGAAAAAAAAATTCGAAAAAAAAATTTCGAAAAAAAATTTTGAAAAAAAATTTTCAAAAAAAATTTTCAAAAAAAATTTTCAAAAAAAATTTTCAAAAAAAATTTTGAAAAAAAATTTTTAAAAAAAATTTTGAAACAAAATTTTGAAAAAAAAATTTGAAAAAAAATTTTGAAAAAAAATTTTGAAAAAAAAATTTTGAAAAAAAATTTTGAGAAAAATTTTTGAAAAAAAATTTCGAAAAAAAATTTTGAAAAAAAAATTTGAAAAAAAATTTCGAAAAAAAATTTCGAAAAAAAAATTTCGAAAAAAAATTTTGAAAAAAAATTTTGAAAAAAAATTTTGAAAAAAAATTTGAAAAAAAAATTTTGAAAAAAAATTTCGAAAAAAAGTTCGAAAAAAAATTTTGAAAAAAAAATTTGAAAAAAAATTTCGAAAAAAAATTTCGAAAAAAAAATTTTGAAAAAAAATTTTAAAAAAAAATTTTGAAAAAAAATTTCGAAAAAAAATTTCGAAAAAAAATTTTGAAAAAAAATTTTGAAAAAAAATTTTGAAAAAAAATTTTGAAAATAAATTTTGAAAAAAAATTTTGAAAAAAAATTTTGAAAAAAAATTTTGAAAAAAAATTTTGAAAAAAAAATTTTGAAAAAAAAATTTTGAAAAAAAATTTTGAAAAAAAAATTTTGAAAAAAATTTTGAAAAAAAAATTTTGAAAAAAAATTTTGAAAAAAAATTTTGAAAAAAAATTTTGAAAAAAAATTTTGAAAAAAAATTTTGAAAAAAAAATTTGAAAAAAAATTTTGAAAAAAAATTTTGAAAAAATATTTTGAAAAAACATTTTGAAAAAAACATTTTGAAAAAAAATTTGAAAAAACATTTTGAAAAAAAATTTTGAAAAAAATTTTGAAAAAAAAATTAAAAAAAATTTTGAAAAAAAATTTTGAAAAAAAAATTTTGAAAAAAAATTTTGAAAAAAAAATTTGAAAAAAAAATTTGAAAAAAAATTTTGAAAAAAAATTTTGAAAAAAAATTTTTAAAAAAAATTTCGAAAAAAATTTCGAAAAAAAAGTTCGAAAAAAAATTTTGAAAAAAAATTTCGAAAAAAAAATTTCGAAAAAAAAATTTCGAAAAAAAATTTTGAAAAAAAATTTTGAAAAAAAATTTTCAAAAAAAATTTTCAAAAAAAATTTTGAAAAAAAATTTTGAAAAAAAATTTTGAAAAAAAATTTTGAAAAAAAATTTTGAAAAAAAATTTTGAAAAAAAAATTTGAAAAAAAATTTTGAAAAAAAATTTGGAAAAAAAATTTTGAAAAAAAAGTTCGAAAAAAAATTTTGAAAAAAAAATTTGAAAAAAAATTTCGAAAAAAAATTTCGAAAAAAAAAATTTGAAAAAAAATTTAAAAAAAAAATTTTGAAAAAAAATTTCGAAAAAAAATTTCGAAAAAAAATTTTGAAAAAAAATTTTGAAAAAAAATTTTGAAAAAAAAGTTTGAAAAAAAATTTTGAAAAAAAATTTTGAAAAAAAATTTTGAAAAAAAAATTTTGAAAAAAAAATTTTGAAAAAAAAATTTTGAAAAAAAATTTTGAAAAAAAAATTTTGAAAAAAATTTTGAAAAAAAAATTTTTGAAAAAAAATTTTGAAAAAAAATTTTGAAAAACAATTTTGAAAAAAAATTTTGAAAAAAAATTTTGAAAAAAAAATTTGAAAAAAAATTTTGAAAAAATATTTTGAAAAAACATTTTGAAAAAAACATTTTGAAAAAAAATTTTGAAAAAAAATTTTGAAAAAAAATTTGAAAAAACATTTTGAAAAAAAATTTTGAAAAAAATTTTGAAAAAAAAATTATAAAAAAAATTTTGAAAAAAAATTTTGAAAAAAAAATTTGAAAAAAAACTTTGAAAAAAAATTTTGAAAAAAAATTTTGAAAAAAAATTTTGAAAAAAAATTTTAAAAAAAATTTTTAAAAAAAATTTTAAAAAAAATTTTTAAAAAAAATTTGAAAAAAAATGTTGAAAAAAAATTTTGAAAAAAAATTTTGAAAAAAAATTCCAAAAAAAAATTTTGAAAAAAAAATTTGAAAAAAAATTTTGAAAAAAAATTTTGAAAAAAAATTTTGAAAAAAAATTTTGAAAAAAAATTTTGAAAAAAAATTTTGAAAAAAAATTTTGAAAAAAAATTTGAAAAAAAATTTGAAAAAAAATTTTGAAAAAAAAATTTGAAAAAAAATTTTGAAAAAAAAATTTGAAAAAAAATTTTGAAAAAAAAAATTGAAAAAAAATTTTGAAAAAAAAATTTTGAAAAAAAATTTTGAAAAAAAAAATTTAAAAAAAAAATTTGAAAAAAAAATTTTGAAAAAAAATTTTGAAAAAAAAGTTTGAAAAAAAATTTTGAAAAAAAATTTTGAAAAAAAATTTTGAAAAAAATTTTGAAAAAAAAATTTGAAAAAAAATTTTGAAAAAAAATTTTGAAAAAAAATTTCGAAAAAAAATTTTGAAAAAAAAATTTGAAAAAAAATTTCGAAAAAAAAATTCGAAAAAAAAATTTCGAAAAAAAATTTTGAAAAAAAATTTTGAAAAAAAATTTTCAAAAAAAATTTTCAAAAAAAATTTTCAAAAAAAATTTTGAAAAAAAATTTTTAAAAAAAATTTTGAAACAAAATTTTGAAAAAAAAATTTGAAAAAAAATTTTGAAAAAAAATTTTGAAAAAAAAATTTTGAAAAAAAATTTTGAGAAAAATTTTTGAAAAAAAATTTCGAAAAAAAATTTTGAAAAAAAAATTTGAAAAAAAATTTCGAAAAAAAATTTCGAAAAAAAAATTTCGAAAAAAAATTTTGAAAAAAAATTTTGAAAAAAAATTTTGAAAAAAAATTTGAAAAAAAATTTTGAAAAAAAATTTTGAAAAAAAATTTTGAAAAAAAATTTTGAAAAAAAATTTTGAAAAAAAATTTTAAAAAAAATTTTGAAAAAAAAATTTGAAAAAAAAATTTGAAAAAAAATTTTGAAAAAAAATTTACAAAAAAAAATTTTGAAAAAAAAATTTGAAAAAAAAATTTTGAAAAAAAATTTAAAAAAAAATTTTGAAAAAAAATTTTGAAAAAAAATTTCGAAAAAAAATTTCGAAAAAAAAATTTCGAAAAAAAATTTTCAAAAAAAATTTTCAAAAAAAATTTTCAAAAAAAATTTTCAAAAAAAAATTTGAAAAAAAATTTTGAAAAAAAATTTTGAAAAAAAATTTTGAAAAAAAATTTGAAAAAAAATTTTGAAAAAAAATTTTGAAAAACAATTTTGAAAAAAAATTTTGAAAAAAAATTTTAAAAAAAATTTTGAAAAAAAATTTTGAAAAAAAATTTCGAAAAAAAATTTTGACAAAAAATTTTGAAAAAAAATTTGAAAAAAAATTTTGAAAAAAAATTTTGAAAAAAAATTTTGAAAAAAAATTTTGAAAAAAAAATTTGAAAAAAAATTTTGAAAAACAATTTTGAAAAAAAATTTTGAAAAAAAATTTTGAAAAAAAATTTTGAAAAAAAATTTTGAAAAAAAATTTTGAAAAAAAATTTTGAAAAAAAATTTCGAAAAAAAATTTTGAAAATAAATTTTGAAAAAAATTTTGAAAAAAAATTTTGAAAAAAAATTTTGAAAAAAAAATTTGAAAAAAAATTTTGAAAAAAAATTTTGAAAAAAAATTTTGAAAAAAAATTTTGAAAAAAAATTTTGAAAAAAAATTTTGAAAAAAAAAATTGAAAAAAAAATTTGAAAAAATATTTTGAAAAAAAATTTTGAAAAAAAAATTTGAAAAAAAATTTTGAAAAAAAATTTTGAAAAAAAATTTTGAAAAAAAATTTTGAAAAAAAAATTTGAAAAAAAAATTTGAAAAAAAATTTTGAAAAAAAAATTTGAAAAAAAAATTTGAAAAAAAATTTTGAAAAAAAATTTTGAAAAAAAAATTTGAAAAAAAATTTTGAAAAAAAATTTTGAAAAAAAATTTTGAAAAAAAAAATTGAAAAAAAATTTTGAAAAAAAAATTTTGAAAAAAAATTTTGAAAAAAAAAATTTAAAAAAAAAATTTGAAAAAAAAATTTTGAAAAAAAATTTTGAAAAAAAAGTTTGAAAAAAAATTTTGAAAAAAAATTTTGAAAAAAAATTTTGAAAAAAAATTTTGAAAAAAATTTGAAAAAAAATTTTGAAAAAAAAATTTGAAAAAAAATTTTGAAAAAAAATTTTGAAAAAAAAATTTGAAAAAAAATTTTGAAAAAAAATTTTGAAAAAAAATTTCGAAAAAAAATTTTGAAAAAAAATTTTGAAAAAAAATTTTGAAAAAAAAATTTTGAAAAAAAATTTTGAGAAAAATTTTTGAAAAAAAATTTCGAAAAAAAATTTTGAAAAAAAAATTTGAAAAAAAATTTCGAAAAAAAATTTTGAAAAAAAATTTTGAAAAAAAATTTTGAAAAAAAATTTTGAAAAAAAATTTTGAAAAAAAAATTTTGAAAAAAAAATTTTGAAAAAAAATTTTGAAAAAAAAATTTTGAAAAAAATTTTGATAAAAAAATTTTGAAAAAAAATTTTGAAAAAAAATTTTGAAAAAAAATTTTGAAAAAAAATTTTGAAAAAAAATTTTGAAAAAAAAATTTGAAAAAAAATTTTGAAAAAAAATTTTGAAAAAATATTTTGAAAAAACATTTTGAAAAAAACATTTTGAAAAAAAATTTGAAAAAACATTTTGAAAAAAAATTTTGAAAAAAATTTTGAAAAAAAAATTAAAAAAATTTTGAAAAAAAATTTTGAAAAAAAAATTTTGAAAAAAAATTTTGAAAAAAAAATTTGAAAAAAAAATTTGAAAAAAAATTTTGAAAAAAAATTTTGAAAAAAAATTTTTAAAAAAAATTTCGAAAAAAATTTCGAAAAAAAAGTTCGAAAAAAAATTTTGAAAAAAAATTTCGAAAAAAAAATTTCGAAAAAAAAATTTCGAAAAAAAATTTTGAAAAAAAATTTTGAAAAAAAATTTTCAAAAAAAATTTTCAAAAAAAATTTTGAAAAAAAATTTTGAAAAAAAATTTTGAAAAAAAATTTTGAAAAAAAATTTTGAAAAAAAAATTTGAAAAAAAATTTTGAAAAAAAATTTGGAAAAAAAATTTTGAAAAAAAAGTTCGAAAAAAAATTTTGAAAAAAAAATTTGAAAAAAAATTTCGAAAAAAAATTTCGAAAAAAAAAATTTGAAAAAAATTTTAAAAAAAAATTTTGAAAAAAAATTTCGAAAAAAAATTTCGAAAAAAAATTTTGAAAAAAAATTTTGAAAAAAAATTTTGAAAAAAAAGTTTGAAAAAAAATTTTGAAAAAAAAATTTGAAAAAAAATTTTGAAAAAAAATTTTGAAAAAAAATTTTGAAAAAAATTTGAAAAAAAATTTTGAAAAAAAATTTTGAAAAAAAATTTGAAAAAAAATTTTGAAAAAAAATTTTGAAAAAAAATTTTGAAAAAAAATTTTGAAAAAAAATTTTGAAAAAAAATTTTGAAAAAAAATTTTGAAAAAAAATTTTGAAAAAAAAATTTGAAAAAAAAATTTGAAAAAAAATTTTGAAAAAAAAATTTGAAAAAAAAATTTGAAAAAAAATTTTGAAAAAAAATTTTGAAAAAAATTTTGAAAAAAAATTTCGAAAAAAAATTTTGAAAAAAAATTTCGAAAAAAAATTTTGAAAAAAAAATTTGAAAAAAAATTTCGAAAAAAAATTTCGAAAAAAAAATTTCGAAAAAAAATTTTGAAAAAAAATTTTGAAAAAAAATTTTGAAAAAAAATTTGAAAAAAAAATTTTGAAAAAAAATTTCGAAAAAAAAGTTCGAAAAAAAATTTTGAAAAAAACATTTGAAAAAAAATTTCGAAAAAAAATTTCGAAAAAAAAAATTTGAAAAAAAATTTTAAAAAAAATTTTGAAAAAAAAATTTTGAAAAAAAATTTCGAAAAAAAATTTCGAAAAAAAATTTTGAAAAAAAATTTTGAAAATAAATTTTGAAAATAAATTTTGAAAAAAAATTTTGAAAAAAAATTTTGAAAAAAAATTTTGAAAAAAAATTTTGAAAAAAAAATTTTGAAAAAAAAATTTTGAAAAAAAATTTTGAAAAAAAAATTTTGAAAAAAATTTTGAAAAAAAAATTTTGAAAAAAAATTTTGAAAAAAAATTTGGAAAAAAAATTTTCAAAAAAAATTTTGAAAAAAATTTTGAAAAAAAATTTTGAAAAAAAATTTTGAAAAAAAATTTTGAAAAAAAATTTTGAAAAAAAATTTTGAAAAAAAATTTTGAAAAAATATTTTGAAAAAATATTTTGAAAAAAAAGTTCGAAAAAAAATTTCGAAAAAAAATTTCGAAAAAAAATTTTGAAAAAAAATTTTCAAAAAAAATTTTCAAAAAAAATTTTCAAAAAAAATTTTGAAAAAAAATTTTTAAAAAAAATTTTGAAAAAAAATTTTGAAAAAAAAATTTGAAAAAAAATTTTGAAAAAAAATTTTGAAAAAAAAATTTTGAAAAAAAATTTTGAAAAAAAATTTTGAAAAAAAATTTTGAAAAAAAATTTTGAAAAAAAATTTCGAAAAAAAATTTTGAAAAAAAATTTCGAAAAAAAATTTTGAAAAAAAAATTTGAAAAAAAATTTCGAAAAAAAATTTCGAAAAAAAAATTTCGAAAAAAAATTTTGAAAAAAAATTTTGAAAAAAAATTTTGAAAAAAAATTTGAAAAAAAAATTTTGAAAAAAAATTTCGAAAAAAAAGTTCGAAAAAAAATTTTGAAAAAAACATTTGAAAAAAAATTTCGAAAAAAAATTTCGAAAAAAAAAATTTGAAAAAAAATTTTAAAAAAAAATTTTGAAAAAAAAATTCGAAAAAAAATTTCGAAAAAAAATTTTGAAAAAAAATTTTGAAAAAAAATTTTGAAAAAAAATTTTGAAAAAAAATTTTGAAAAAAAATTTTGAAAAAAAATTTTGAAAAAAAAATTTTGAAAAAAAAATTTTGAAAAAAAATTTTGAAAAAAAAATTTTGAAAAAAATTTTGAAAAAAAAATTTTGAAAAAAAATTTTGAAAAAAAATTTTGAAAAAAAATTTTGAAAAAAAATTTTGAAAAAAAATTTTGAAAAAAAATTTTGAAAAAACATTTTGAAAAAAACATTTTGAAAAAAAATTTTGAAAAAAAATTTGAAAAAACATTTTGAAAAAAAATTTTGAAAAAAATTTTGAAAAAAAAATTATAAAAAAAATTTTGAAAAAAAATTTTGAAAAAAAAATTTGAAAAAAAATTTTGAAAAAAAATTTTGGAAAAAAAAATTTGAAAAAAAATTTTGGAAAAAAAAATTTTGGAAAAAAAAATTTGAAAAAAAATTTTGAAAAAAAATTTTGAAAAAAAATTTTGAAAAAAAAATTTGAAAAAAAATTTTGAAAAAAATATTTTGAAAAAACATTTTGAAAAAAAATTTTGAAAAAAAAATTTTGAAAAAAAATTTTAAAAAAAATTTTGAAAAAAAATTTTGAAAAAAAATTTTGAAAAAAACATTTGAAAAAAAATTTTGAAAAAAAATTTTGAAAAAAAAATTTGAAAAAAAATTTTGAAAAAAATTTTGAAAAAAAATTTTTAAAAAAATTTTGAAAAAAAATTTTGAAAAAGAATTTTGAAAAAAAATTTTGAAAAAAAATTTTGAAAAAAAATTTTGAAAAAAAAATTTGAAAAAAAATTTTGAAAAAAAAAATTTTAAAAAAATTTTGAAAAAAAATTTTGAAAAAAAATTTTGAAAAAAAATTTGAAAAAAAATTTTGAAAAAAAATTTTGAAAAAAAATTTTGAAAAAAATTTTATAAAAAAAATTTGAAAAAAAATTTTGAAAAAAAATTTTGAAAAAAAATTTTGAAAAAAAATTTTGTAAAAAAATTTTGAAAAAAAATTTTGAAAAAAATTTGAAAAAAAATTTAAAAAAAAAATGTTGAAAAAAAATTTTAAAAAAAATTTTGAAAAAAAACTGAAAAAAAATTTTGAAAAAAAAATTTGAAAAAAAATTTTGAAAAAAAATTTTGAAAAAAAATTGTAAAAAAAATTTTGAAAAAATATTTTGAAAAAAAAATTTTGAAAAAAAAATTTGAAAAAAAATTTTGAAAAAAAATTTTGAAAAAAAATTGTGAAAAAAAATTTTGAAAAAAAATTGTGAAAAAAAATTTTGAAAAAAAATTTTGAAAAAAAATTTCGAAAAAAAATTTCGAAAAAAAAATTTGAAAAAAAATTTCGAAAAAAAATTTCGAAAAAAAAATTTCGAAAAAAAATTTCGAAAAAAAATTTTGAAAAAAAATTTTGAAAAAAAATTTTCAAAAAAAATTTTGAAAAAAAATTTTGAAAAAAAATTTTCAAAAAAAAATTTGAAAAAAAATTTTGAAAAAAAATTTTGAAAAAAAATTTTGAAAAAAAAATTTGAAAAAAAAACTTGAAAAAATAATTTTGAAAAAAAAATTTGAAAAAAAATTTTGAAAAAAAATTTTGAAAAAAAATTTTAAAAAAAATTTTAAAAAAAATTTTAAAAAAAATTTTGAAAAAAAATTTTGAAAAAAAATGTTGAAAAAAAATTTTGAAAAAAATTTTGAAAAAAAATTTTGAAAAAAAATTTTGAAAAAAAATTTTGAAAAAAAATTTTGGAAAAAAATTTTGAAAAAAAATTTTGAAAAAAAATTTTAAAAAAAATTTTGAAAAAAAATTTTGAAAAAAAATGTTGAAAAAAAATTTGAAAAAAGATTTTGAAAAAAAAATTTTGAAAAAAAATTTTGAAAAAAAATTTTGAAAAAAAATTTTGAAAAAAAATTTTGAAAAAAAATTTTGAAAAAAAATTTTGAAAAAAAATTTTCAAAAAAAAATTTGAAAAAAAATTTTGAAAAAAAATTTTGAAAAAAAATTTTGAAAAAAAATTTTGAAAAAAAAATTTGAAAAAAAAACTTGAAAAAATAATTTTGAAAAAAAAATTTGAAAAAAAATTTTGAAAAAAAATTTTGGAAAAAAATTTTGAAAAAAAATTTTGAAAAAAAATTTTAAAAAAAATTTTGAAAAAAAATTTTGAAAAAAAATGTTGAAAAAAAATTTTGAAAAAAGATTTTGAAAAAAAAAATTTTGAAAAAAAATTTTGAAAAAAAATTTTGAAAAAAAATTTTGAAAAAAAATTTTGAAAAAAAATTTTGAAAAAAAATGTTGAAAAAAAATGTTGAAAAAAAATTTTGAAGAAAAATTTTGAAAAAAAAATTTGAAAAAAAATTTTGAAAAAAAATTTTGAAAAAAAATTTTGAAAAAAAATTTTGAAAAAAAATTTTGAAAAAAAAATTTGAAAAAAAAATTTGAAAAAAATTTTGAAAAAAAATTCGAAAAAAATTTTGAAAAAAAAATTTGAAAAAAAATTTTGAAAAAAAATTTGAAAAAAAATTTCGAAAAAAAATTTCGAAAATAAATTTCGAAAAACAAGTTCGAAACAAGTTCGAAAAACAAGTTCGAAAAAAAATTTCGAAAAAAAATTTCGAAAAAAAATTTTGAAAAAAAAAATTTGAAAAAAAATTTTGAAAAAAAATTTTGAAAAAAAATTTTGAAAAAAAATTTGAAAAAAAATTTTGAAAAAATATTTTGAAAAAAAATTTGAAAAAAAATTTTGAAAAAAAATTTTGAAAAAAAATTTTGAAAAAAAATTTTGAAAAAAAATTTTGAAAAAAAATTTTGAAAAAAAAATTTGAAAAAAAATTTTGAAAAAAAATTTTGAAAAAAAATTTCGAAAAAAAATTTTGAAAAAAAAATTTGAAAAAAAATTTCGAAAAAAAAATTCGAAAAAAAAATTTCGAAAAAAAATTTTGAAAAAAAATTTTGAAAAAAAATTTTCAAAAAAAATTTTCAAAAAAAATTTTCAAAAAAAATTTTGAAAAAAAATTTTTAAAAAAAATTTTGAAACAAAATTTTGAAAAAAAAATTTGAAAAAAAATTTTGAAAAAAAATTTTGAAAAAAAAATTTTGAAAAAAAATTTTGAGAAAAATTTTTGAAAAAAAATTTCGAAAAAAAATTTTGAAAAAAAAATTTGAAAAAAAATTTCGAAAAAAAATTTCGAAAAAAAAATTTCGAAAAAAAATTTTGAAAAAAAATTTTGAAAAAAAATTTTGAAAAAAAATTTGAAAAAAAAATTTTGAAAAAAAATTTCGAAAAAAAGTTCGAAAAAAAATTTTGAAAAAAAAATTTGAAAAAAAATTTTGAAAAAAAATTTTGAAAAAAAATTTTGAAAAAAAATTTTGAAAAAAAAATTTGAAAAAAAAATTTGAAAAAAAATTTTGAAAAAAAAATTTGAAAAAAAAATTTGAAAAAAAATTTTGAAAAAAAATTTTGAAAAAAAAATTTGAAAAAAAATTTTGAAAAAAAATTTTGAAAAAAAATTTTGAAAAAAAAAATTGAAAAAAAATTTTGAAAAAAAAATTTTGAAAAAAAATTTTGAAAAAAAAAATTTAAAAAAAAAATTTGAAAAAAAAATTTTGAAAAAAAATTTTGAAAAAAAAGTTTGAAAAAAAATTTTGAAAAAAAATTTTGAAAAAAAATTTTGAAAAAAAATTTTGAAAAAAATTTGAAAAAAAATTTTGAAAAAAAAATTTGAAAAAAAATTTTGAAAAAAAATTTTGAAAAAAAAATTTGAAAAAAAATTTTGAAAAAAAATTTTGAAAAAAAATTTCGAAAAAAAATTTTGAAAAAAAAATTTGAAAAAAAATTTCGAAAAAAAAATTCGAAAAAAAAATTTCGAAAAAAAATTTTGAAAAAAAATTTTGAAAAAAAATTTTCAAAAAAAATTTTCAAAAAAAATTTTCAAAAAAAATTTTGAAAAAAAATTTTTAAAAAAAATTTTGAAACAAAATTTTGAAAAAAAAATTTGAAAAAAAATTTTGAAAAAAAATTTTGAAAAAAAAATTTTGAAAAAAAATTTTGAGAAAAATTTTTGAAAAAAAATTTCGAAAAAAAATTTTGAAAAAAAAATTTGAAAAAAAATTTCGAAAAAAAATTTCGAAAAAAAAATTTCGAAAAAAAATTTTGAAAAAAAATTTTGAAAAAAAATTTTGAAAAAAAATTTGAAAAAAAAATTTTGAAAAAAAATTTCGAAAAAAAGTTCGAAAAAAAATTTTGAAAAAAAAATTTGAAAAAAAATTTCGAAAAAAAATTTCGAAAAAAAAATTTTGAAAAAAAATTTTAAAAAAAAATTTTGAAAAAAAATTTCGAAAAAAAATTTCGAAAAAAAATTTTGAAAAAAAATTTTGAAAAAAAATTTTGAAAAAAAATTTTGAAAATAAATTTTGAAAAAAAATTTTGAAAAAAAATTTTGAAAAAAAATTTTGAAAAAAAATTTTGAAAAAAAAATTTTGAAAAAAAAATTTTGAAAAAAAATTTTGAAAAAAAAATTTTGAAAAAAATTTTGAAAAAAAAATTTTGAAAAAAAATTTTGAAAAAAAATTTTGAAAAAAAATTTTGAAAAAAAATTTTGAAAAAAAATTTTGAAAAAAAAATTTGAAAAAAAATTTTGAAAAAAAATTTTGAAAAAATATTTTGAAAAAACATTTTGAAAAAAACATTTTGAAAAAAAATTTGAAAAAACATTTTGAAAAAAAATTTTGAAAAAAATTTTGAAAAAAAAATTAAAAAAAATTTTGAAAAAAAATTTTGAAAAAAAAATTTTGAAAAAAAATTTTGAAAAAAAAATTTGAAAAAAAAATTTGAAAAAAAATTTTGAAAAAAAATTTTGAAAAAAAATTTTTAAAAAAAATTTCGAAAAAAATTTCGAAAAAAAAGTTCGAAAAAAAATTTTGAAAAAAAATTTCGAAAAAAAAATTTCGAAAAAAAAATTTCGAAAAAAAATTTTGAAAAAAAATTTTGAAAAAAAATTTTCAAAAAAAATTTTCAAAAAAAATTTTGAAAAAAAATTTTGAAAAAAAATTTTGAAAAAAAATTTTGAAAAAAAATTTTGAAAAAAAAATTTGAAAAAAAATTTTGAAAAAAAATTTGGAAAAAAAATTTTGAAAAAAAAGTTCGAAAAAAAATTTTGAAAAAAAAATTTGAAAAAAAATTTCGAAAAAAAATTTCGAAAAAAAAAATTTGAAAAAAAATTTAAAAAAAAAATTTTGAAAAAAAATTTCGAAAAAAAATTTCGAAAAAAAATTTTGAAAAAAAATTTTGAAAAAAAATTTTGAAAAAAAAGTTTGAAAAAAAATTTTGAAAAAAAATTTTGAAAAAAAATTTTGAAAAAAAAATTTTGAAAAAAAAATTTTGAAAAAAAAATTTTGAAAAAAAATTTTGAAAAAAAAATTTTGAAAAAAATTTTGAAAAAAAAATTTTTGAAAAAAAATTTTGAAAAAAAATTTTGAAAAACAATTTTGAAAAAAAATTTTGAAAAAAAATTTTGAAAAAAAAATTTGAAAAAAAATTTTGAAAAAATATTTTGAAAAAACATTTTGAAAAAAACATTTTGAAAAAAAATTTTGAAAAAAAATTTTGAAAAAAAATTTGAAAAAACATTTTGAAAAAAAATTTTGAAAAAAATTTTGAAAAAAAAATTATAAAAAAAATTTTGAAAAAAAATTTTGAAAAAAAAATTTGAAAAAAAACTTTGAAAAAAAATTTTGAAAAAAAATTTTGAAAAAAAATTTTGAAAAAAAATTTTGAAAAAAAATTTTGAAAAAAAATTTTGAAAAAAAAATTTGAAAAAAAATTTTGAAAAAAAAAATTTTAAAAAAATTTTGAAAAAAAATTTTGAAAAAAAATTTTGAAAAAAAATTTGAAAAAAAATTTTGAAAAAAAATTTTGAAAAAAAATTTTGAAAAAAATTTTATAAAAAAAATTTGAAAAAAAATTTTGAAAAAAAATTTTGAAAAAAAATTTTGAAAAAAAATTTTGTAAAAAAATTTTGAAAAAAAATTTTGAAAAAAATTTGAAAAAAAATTTAAAAAAAAAATGTTGAAAAAAAATTTTAAAAAAAATTTTGAAAAAAAACTGAAAAAAAATTTTGAAAAAAAAATTTGAAAAAAAATTTTGAAAAAAAATTTTGAAAAAAAATTGTAAAAAAAAATTTTGAAAAAATATTTTGAAAAAAAAAATTTTGAAAAAAAAATTTGAAAAAAAATTTTGAAAAAAAATTTTGAAAAAAAATTGTGAAAAAAAATTTTGAAAAAAAATTGTGAAAAAAAATTTTGAAAAAAAATTTTGAAAAAAAATTTCGAAAAAAAATTTCGAAAAAAAAATTTGAAAAAAAATTTCGAAAAAAAATTTCGAAAAAAAAATTTCGAAAAAAAATTTCGAAAAAAAATTTTGAAAAAAAATTTTGAAAAAAAATTTTGAAAAAAAATTTTGAAAAAAAATTTTGAAAAAAAATTTTCAAAAAAAAATTTGAAAAAAAATTTTGAAAAAAAATTTTGAAAAAAAATTTTGAAAAAAAAATTTGAAAAAAAAACTTGAAAAAATAATTTTGAAAAAAAAATTTGAAAAAAAATTTTGAAAAAAAATTTTGAAAAAAAATTTTAAAAAAAATTTTAAAAAAAATTTTAAAAAAAATTTTGAAAAAAAATTTTGAAAAAAAATGTTGAAAAAAAATTTTGAAAAAAATTTTGAAAAAAAATTTTGAAAAAAAATTTTGAAAAAAAATTTTGAAAAAAAATTTTGGAAAAAAATTTTGAAAAAAAATTTTGAAAAAAAATTTTAAAAAAAATTTTGAAAAAAAATTTTGAAAAAAAATGTTGAAAAAAAATTTGAAAAAAGATTTTGAAAAAAAAATTTTGAAAAAAAATTTTGAAAAAAAATTTTGAAAAAAAATTTTGAAAAAAAATTTTGAAAAAAAATTTTGAAAAAAAATTTTGAAAAAAAATTTTCAAAAAAAAATTTGAAAAAAAATTTTGAAAAAAAATTTTGAAAAAAAATTTTGAAAAAAAATTTTGAAAAAAAAATTTGAAAAAAAAACTTGAAAAAATAATTTTGAAAAAAAAATTTGAAAAAAAATTTTGAAAAAAAATTTTGGAAAAAAATTTTGAAAAAAAATTTTGAAAAAAAATTTTAAAAAAAATTTTGAAAAAAAATTTTGAAAAAAAATGTTGAAAAAAAATTTTGAAAAAAGATTTTGAAAAAAAAAATTTTGAAAAAAAATTTTGAAAAAAAATTTGAAAAAAAATTTTGAAAAAAAATTTTGAAAAAAATTTTGAAAAAAAATGTTGAAAAAAAATGTTGAAAAAAAATTTTGAAGAAAATTTTGAAAAAAAAATTTGAAAAAAAATTTTGAAAAAAAATTTTGAAAAAAATTTTGAAAAAAAATTTTGAAAAAAAATTTTGAAAAAAAATTGAAAAAAAATTTGAAAAAAATTTTGAAAAAAAATTCGAAAAAAATTTTGAAAAAAAATTTGAAAAAAAATTTTGAAAAAAAATTTGAAAAAAAATTTCGAAAAAAAATTTCGAAAATAAATTTCGAAAACAAGTTCGAAACAAGTTCGAAAAACAAGTTCGAAAAAAAATTTCGAAAAAAAATTTCGAAAAAAAATTTTGAAAAAAAAAATTTGAAAAAAAATTTTGAAAAAAAATTTTGAAAAAAAATTTTGAAAAAAAATTTGAAAAAAAATTTTGAAAAAATATTTTGAAAAAAATTTGAAAAAAAATTTTGAAAAAAAATTTTGAAAAAAAATTTTGAAAAAAAATTTTGAAAAAAAATTTTGAAAAAAAATTTTGAAAAAAAAATTTGAAAAAAAATTTTGAAAAAAAATTTTGAAAAAAAATTTCGAAAAAAAATTTTGAAAAAAAATTTGAAAAAAAATTTCGAAAAAAAAATTCGAAAAAAAAATTTCGAAAAAAAAATTTTGAAAAAAAATTTTGAAAAAAAATTTTCAAAAAAAATTTTCAAAAAAAATTTTCAAAAAAATTTTGAAAAAAAATTTTTAAAAAAAATTTTGAAACAAAATTTTGAAAAAAAAATTTGAAAAAAAATTTTGAAAAAAAATTTTGAAAAAAAAATTTTGAAAAAAATTTTGAGAAAAATTTTTGAAAAAAAATTTCGAAAAAAAATTTTGAAAAAAAAATTAAAAAAAAATTTGAAAAAAAATTTCGAAAAAAAATTTCGAAAAAAAATTTCGAAAAAAAATTTTGAAAAAAAATTTTGAAAAAAAATTTTGAAAAAAAATTTGAAAAAAAAATTTTGAAAAAAATTTCGAAAAAAAGTTCGAAAAAAAATTTTGAAAAAAAATTTGAAAAAAAATTTTGAAAAAAAATTTTGAAAAAAAATTTTGAAAAAAAATTTTGAAAAAAAATTTGAAAAAAAAATTTGAAAAAAAATTTTGAAAAAAAAATTTGAAAAAAAAATTTGAAAAAAAATTTTGAAAAAAAATTTTGAAAAAAAAATTTGAAAAAAAATTTTGAAAAAAAATTTTGAAAAAAAATTTTGAAAAAAAAAATTGAAAAAAAATTTTGAAAAAAAAATTTTGAAAAAAAATTTTGAAAAAAAAAATTTAAAAAAAAAATTTGAAAAAAAAATTTTGAAAAAAAATTTTGAAAAAAAAGTTTGAAAAAAAATTTTGAAAAAAAATTTTGAAAAAAAATTTTGAAAAAAAATTTTGAAAAAAATTTGAAAAAAAATTTTGAAAAAAAAATTTGAAAAAAAATTTTGAAAAAAAATTTTGAAAAAAAAATTTGAAAAAAAATTTTGAAAAAAAATTTTGAAAAAAAATTTCGAAAAAAAATTTTGAAAAAAAAATTTGAAAAAAAATTTCGAAAAAAAAATAAAATTCGAAAAAAAAATTTCGAAAAAAAATTTTGAAAAAAAATTTTGAAAAAAAATTTTCAAAAAAAATTTTCAAAAAAAATTTTCAAAAAAAATTTTGAAAAAAAATTTTTAAAAAAAATTTTGAAACAAAATTTTGAAAAAAAAATTTGAAAAAAAATTTTGAAAAAAAATTTTGAAAAAAAAATTTTGAAAAAAAATTTTGAGAAAAATTTTTGAAAAAAAATTTCGAAAAAAAATTTTGAAAAAAAAATTTGAAAAAAAATTTCGAAAAAAAATTTCGAAAAAAAAATTTCGAAAAAAAATTTTGAAAAAAAATTTTGAAAAAAAATTTTGAAAAAAAATTTGAAAAAAAAATTTTGAAAAAAAATTTCGAAAAAAAGTTCGAAAAAAAATTTTGAAAAAAAAATTTGAAAAAAAATTTCGAAAAAAAATTTCGAAAAAAAAATTTTGAAAAAAAATTTTAAAAAAAAATTTTGAAAAAAAATTTCGAAAAAAAATTTCGAAAAAAAATTTTGAAAAAAAATTTTGAAAAAAAATTTTGAAAAAAAATTTTGAAAATAAATTTTGAAAAAAAATTTTGAAAAAAAATTTTGAAAAAAAATTTTGAAAAAAAATTTTGAAAAAAAAATTTTGAAAAAAAAATTTTGAAAAAAAATTTTGAAAAAAAAATTTTGAAAAAAATTTTGAAAAAAAAATTTTGAAAAAAAATTTTGAAAAAAAATTTTGAAAAAAAATTTTGAAAAAAAATTTTGAAAAAAAATTTTGAAAAAAAAATTTGAAAAAAAATTTTGAAAAAAAATTTTGAAAAAATATTTTGAAAAAACATTTTGAAAAAAACATTTTGAAAAAAAATTTGAAAAAACATTTTGAAAAAAAATTTTGAAAAAAATTTTGAAAAAAAAATTAAAAAAAATTTTGAAAAAAAATTTTGAAAAAAAAATTTTGAAAAAAAATTTTGAAAAAAAAATTTGAAAAAAAAATTTGAAAAAAAATTTTGAAAAAAAATTTTGAAAAAAAATTTTTAAAAAAAATTTCGAAAAAAATTTCGAAAAAAAAGTTCGAAAAAAAATTTTGAAAAAAAATTTCGAAAAAAAAATTTCGAAAAAAAAATTTCGAAAAAAAATTTTGAAAAAAAATTTTGAAAAAAAATTTTCAAAAAAAATTTTCAAAAAAAATTTTGAAAAAAAATTTTGAAAAAAAATTTTGAAAAAAAATTTTGAAAAAAAATTTTGAAAAAAAAATTTGAAAAAAAATTTTGAAAAAAAATTTGGAAAAAAAATTTTGAAAAAAAAGTTCGAAAAAAAATTTTGAAAAAAAAATTTGAAAAAAAATTTCGAAAAAAAATTTCGAAAAAAAAAATTTGAAAAAAAATTTAAAAAAAAAATTTTGAAAAAAAATTTCGAAAAAAAATTTCGAAAAAAAATTTTGAAAAAAAATTTTGAAAAAAAATTTTGAAAAAAAAGTTTGAAAAAAAATTTTGAAAAAAAATTTTGAAAAAAAATTTTGAAAAAAAAATTTTGAAAAAAAAATTTTGAAAAAAAAATTTTGAAAAAAAATTTTGAAAAAAAAATTTTGAAAAAAATTTTGAAAAAAAAATTTTTGAAAAAAAATTTTGAAAAAAAATTTTGAAAAACAATTTTGAAAAAAAATTTTGAAAAAAAATTTTGAAAAAAAAATTTGAAAAAAAATTTTGAAAAAATATTTTGAAAAAACATTTTGAAAAAAACATTTTGAAAAAAAATTTTGAAAAAAAATTTTGAAAAAAAATTTGAAAAAACATTTTGAAAAAAAATTTTGAAAAAAATTTTGAAAAAAAAATTATAAAAAAAATTTTGAAAAAAAATTTTGAAAAAAAAATTTGAAAAAAAACTTTGAAAAAAAATTTTGAAAAAAAATTTTGAAAAAAAATTTTGAAAAAAAATTTTAAAAAAAATTTTTAAAAAAAATTTTAAAAAAAATTTTTAAAAAAAATTTGAAAAAAAATGTTGAAAAAAAATTTTGAAAAAAAATTTTGAAAAAAAATTCCAAAAAAAAATTTTGAAAAAAAAATTTGAAAAAAAATTTTGAAAAAAAATTTTGAAAAAAAATTTTGAAAAAAAATTTTGAAAAAAAATTTTGAAAAAAAATTTTGAAAAAAAATTTTGAAAAAAAATTTGAAAAAAAATTTGAAAAAAAATTTTGAAAAAAAAATTTGAAAAAAAATTTTGAAAAAAAATTTTGAAAAAAAATTTTGAAAAAAAAATTGAAAAAAAATTTTGAAAAAAAAATTTTGAAAAAAAATTTTGAAAAAAAAAATTTAAAAAAAAAATTTGAAAAAAAAATTTTGAAAAAAAATTTTGAAAAAAAAGTTTGAAAAAAAATTTTGAAAAAAAATTTTGAAAAAAAATTTTGAAAAAAATTTTGAAAAAAAAATTTGAAAAAAAATTTTGAAAAAAAATTTTGAAAAAAAATTTCGAAAAAAAATTTTGAAAAAAAAATTTGAAAAAAAATTTCGAAAAAAAAATTCGAAAAAAAAATTTCGAAAAAAAATTTTGAAAAAAAATTTTGAAAAAAAATTTTCAAAAAAAATTTTCAAAAAAAATTTTCAAAAAAAATTTTGAAAAAAAATTTTTAAAAAAAATTTTGAAACAAAATTTTGAAAAAAAAATTTGAAAAAAAATTTTGAAAAAAAATTTTGAAAAAAAAATTTTGAAAAAAAATTTTGAGAAAAATTTTTGAAAAAAAATTTCGAAAAAAAATTTTGAAAAAAAAATTTGAAAAAAAATTTTCGAAAAAAAATTTCGAAAAAAAAATTTCGAAAAAAAATTTTGAAAAAAAATTTTGAAAAAAAATTTTGAAAAAAAATTTGAAAAAAAATTTTGAAAAAAAATTTTGAAAAAAAATTTTGAAAAAAAATTTTGAAAAAAAATTTTGAAAAAAAATTTTAAAAAAAATTTTGAAAAAAAAATTTGAAAAAAAAATTTGAAAAAAAATTTTGAAAAAAAATTTACAAAAAAAAATTTTGAAAAAAAAATTTGAAAAAAAAATTTTGAAAAAAAATTTAAAAAAAAAATTTTGAAAAAAAATTTTGAAAAAAAATTTCGAAAAAAAATTTCGAAAAAAAAATTTCGAAAAAAAATTTTCAAAAAAAATTTTCAAAAAAAATTTTCAAAAAAAATTTTCAAAAAAAAATTTGAAAAAAAATTTTGAAAAAAAATTTTGAAAAAAAATTTTGAAAAAAAATTTGAAAAAAAATTTTGAAAAAAAATTTTGAAAAAAAATTTTGAAAAAAAATTTTGAAAAAAAATTTTAAAAAAAATTTTGAAAAAAAATTTTGAAAAAAAATTTCGAAAAAAAATTTTGACAAAAAATTTTGAAAAAAAATTTGAAAAAAAATTTTGAAAAAAAATTTTGAAAAAAAATTTTGAAAAAAAATTTTGAAAAAAAAATTTGAAAAAAAATTTTGAAAAACAATTTTGAAAAAAAATTTTGAAAAAAAATTTTGAAAAAAAATTTTGAAAAAAAATTTTGAAAAAAAATTTTGAAAAAAAATTTTGAAAAAAAATTTCGAAAAAAAATTTTGAAAATAAATTTTGAAAAAAATTTTGAAAAAAAATTTTGAAAAAAAATTTTGAAAAAAAAATTTGAAAAAAAATTTTGAAAAAAAATTTTGAAAAAAAATTTTGAAAAAAAATTTTGAAAAAAAATTTTGAAAAAAAATTTTGAAAAAAAAAATTGAAAAAAAAATTTGAAAAAATATTTTGAAAAAAAATTTTGAAAAAAAAATTTGAAAAAAAATTTTGAAAAAAAATTTTGAAAAAAAATTTTGAAAAAAAATTTTGAAAAAAAAATTTGAAAAAAAAATTTGAAAAAAAATTTTGAAAAAAAAATTTGAAAAAAAAATTTGAAAAAAAATTTTGAAAAAAAATTTTGAAAAAAAAATTTGAAAAAAAATTTTGAAAAAAAATTTTGAAAAAAAATTTTGAAAAAAAAAATTGAAAAAAAATTTTGAAAAAAAAATTTTGAAAAAAAATTTTGAAAAAAAAAATTTAAAAAAAAAATTTGAAAAAAAAATTTTGAAAAAAAATTTTGAAAAAAAAGTTTGAAAAAAAATTTTGAAAAAAAATTTTGAAAAAAAATTTTGAAAAAAAATTTTGAAAAAAATTTGAAAAAAAATTTTGAAAAAAAAATTTGAAAAAAAATTTTGAAAAAAAATTTTGAAAAAAAAATTTGAAAAAAAATTTTGAAAAAAAATTTTGAAAAAAAATTTCGAAAAAAAATTTTGAAAAAAAATTTTGAAAAAAAATTTTGAAAAAAAAATTTTGAAAAAAAATTTTGAGAAAAATTTTTGAAAAAAAATTTCGAAAAAAAATTTTGAAAAAAAAATTTGAAAAAAAATTTCGAAAAAAAATTTTGAAAAAAAATTTTGAAAAAAAATTTTGAAAAAAAATTTTGAAAAAAAATTTTGAAAAAAAAATTTTGAAAAAAAATTTTGAAAAAAAATTTTGAAAAAAAAATTTTGAAAAAAATTTTGATAAAAAAATTTTGAAAAAAAATTTTGAAAAAAAATTTTGAAAAAAAATTTTGAAAAAAAATTTTGAAAAAAAATTTTGAAAAAAAAATTTGAAAAAAAATTTTGAAAAAAAATTTTGAAAAAATATTTTGAAAAAACATTTTGAAAAAAACATTTTGAAAAAAAATTTGAAAAAACATTTTGAAAAAAAATTTTGAAAAAAATTTTGAAAAAAAAATTAAAAAAAATTTTGAAAAAAAATTTTGAAAAAAAAATTTTGAAAAAAAATTTTGAAAAAAAAATTTGAAAAAAAAATTTGAAAAAAAATTTTGAAAAAAAATTTTGAAAAAAAATTTTTAAAAAAAATTTCGAAAAAAATTTCGAAAAAAAAGTTCGAAAAAAAATTTTGAAAAAAAATTTCGAAAAAAAAATTTCGAAAAAAAAATTTCGAAAAAAAATTTTGAAAAAAAATTTTGAAAAAAAATTTTCAAAAAAAATTTTCAAAAAAAATTTTGAAAAAAAATTTTGAAAAAAAATTTTGAAAAAAAATTTTGAAAAAAAATTTTGAAAAAAAAATTTGAAAAAAAATTTTGAAAAAAAATTTGGAAAAAAAATTTTGAAAAAAAAGTTCGAAAAAAAATTTTGAAAAAAAAATTTGAAAAAAAATTTCGAAAAAAAATTTCGAAAAAAAAAATTTGAAAAAAAATTTTAAAAAAAAATTTTGAAAAAAAATTTCGAAAAAAAATTTCGAAAAAAAATTTTGAAAAAAAATTTTGAAAAAAAATTTTGAAAAAAAAGTTTGAAAAAAAATTTTGAAAAAAAATTTGAAAAAAAATTTTGAAAAAAAATTTTGAAAAAAAATTTTGAAAAAAATTTGAAAAAAAATTTTGAAAAAAAATTTTGAAAAAAAATTTGAAAAAAAATTTTGAAAAAAAATTTTGAAAAAAAATTTTGAAAAAAAATTTTGAAAAAAAATTTTGAAAAAAAATTTTGAAAAAAAATTTTGAAAAAAAATTTTGAAAAAAAATTTGAAAAAAAAATTTGAAAAAAAATTTTGAAAAAAAAATTTGAAAAAAAAATTTGAAAAAAAATTTTGAAAAAAAATTTTGAAAAAAAAATTTGAAAAAAAATTTTGAAAAAAAATTTTAAAAAAAATTTTGAAAAAAAAATTGAAAAAAAATTTTGAAAAAAAAATTTTGAAAAAAAATTTTGAAAAAAAAAATTTTAAAAAAAAATTTGAAAAAAAAATTTTGAAAAAAAATTTTGAAAAAAAAGTTTGAAAAAAAATTTTGAAAAAAAATTTTGAAAAAAAATTTTGAAAAAAAAATTTGAAAAAAAATTTCGAAAAAAAATTTCGAAAAAAAAATTTCAAAAAAAAATTTTGAAAAAAAATTTTGAAAAAAAATTTGAAAAAAAAATTTTGAAAAAAAATTTCGAAAAAAAGTTCGAAAAAAAATTTTGAAAAAAAAATTTGAAAAAAAATTTCGAAAAAAAATTTCGAAAAAAAAAATTTGAAAAAAAATTTAAAAAAAAAATTTTGAAAAAAAATTTCGAAAAAAAATTTCGAAAAAAAATTTTGAAAAAAAATTTTGAAAATAAATTTTGAAAAAAAATTTTGAAAAAAAATTTTGAAAAAAAATTTTGAAAAAAAATTTTGAAAAAAAATTTTGAAAAAAAAATTTTGAAAAAAAAATTTTGAAAAAAAATTTTGAAAAAAAAATTTTGAAAAAAATTTTGAAAAAAAAATTTTGAAAAAAAATTTTGAAAAAAAATTTGGAAAAAAAATTTTCAAAAAAAATTTTGAAAAAAATTTTGAAAAAAAATTTTGAAAAAAAATTTTGAAAAAAAATTTTGAAAAAAAATTTTGAAAAAAAATTTTGAAAAAAAATTTTGAAAAAATATTTTGAAAAAATATTTTGAAAAAAAAGTTCGAAAAAAAATTTCGAAAAAAAATTTCGAAAAAAAATTTTGAAAAAAAATTTTCAAAAAAAATTTTCAAAAAAAATTTTCAAAAAAAATTTTGAAAAAAAATTTTTAAAAAAAATTTTGAAAAAAAATTTTGAAAAAAAATTTGAAAAAAAATTTTGAAAAAAAATTTTGAAAAAAAAATTTTGAAAAAAATTTTGAAAAAAAATTTTGAAAAAAAATTTTGAAAAAAAATTTTGAAAAAAAATTTCGAAAAAAAATTTTGAAAAAAAATTTCGAAAAAAAATTTTGAAAAAAAAATTTGAAAAAAAATTTCGAAAAAAAATTTCGAAAAAAAAATTTCGAAAAAAAATTTTGAAAAAAAATTTTGAAAAAAAATTTTGAAAAAAAATTTGAAAAAAAAATTTTGAAAAAAAATTTCGAAAAAAAAGTTCGAAAAAAAATTTTGAAAAAAACATTTGAAAAAAAATTTCGAAAAAAAATTTCGAAAAAAAAAATTTGAAAAAAAATTTTAAAAAAAAATTTTGAAAAAAAAATTCGAAAAAAAATTTCGAAAAAAAATTTTGAAAAAAAATTTTGAAAAAAAATTTTGAAAAAAATTTTGAAAAAAAATTTTGAAAAAAAATTTTGAAAAAAAATTTTGAAAAAAAAATTTTGAAAAAAAAATTTTGAAAAAAAATTTTGAAAAAAAAATTTTGAAAAAAATTTTGAAAAAAAAATTTTGAAAAAAAATTTTGAAAAAAAATTTTGAAAAAAAATTTTGAAAAAAAATTTTGAAAAAAAATTTTGAAAAAAAATTTTGAAAAAACATTTTGAAAAAAACATTTTGAAAAAAAATTTTAAAAAAAAATTTGAAAAAACATTTTGAAAAAAAATTTTGAAAAAAATTTTGAAAAAAAAATTATAAAAAAAATTTTGAAAAAAAATTTTGAAAAAAAAATTTGAAAAAAAATTTTGAAAAAAAATTTTGGAAAAAAAAATTTGAAAAAAAATTTTGGAAAAAAAAATTTTGGAAAAAAAAATTTGAAAAAAAATTTTGAAAAAAAATTTTGAAAAAAAATTTTGAAAAAAAAATTTGAAAAAAAATTTTGAAAAAAATATTTTGAAAAAACATTTTGAAAAAAAATTTTGAAAAAAAAATTTTGAAAAAAAATTTTAAAAAAAATTTTGAAAAAAAATTTTGAAAAAAAATTTTGAAAAAAACATTTGAAAAAAAATTTTGAAAAAAAATTTTGAAAAAAAAATTTGAAAAAAAATTTTGAAAAAAAATTTTGAAAAAAAATTTTTAAAAAAATTTTGAAAAAAAATTTTGAAAAAGAATTTTGAAAAAAAATTTTGAAAAAAAATTTTGAAAAAAAATTTTGAAAAAAAAATTTGAAAAAAAATTTTGAAAAAAAAAATTTTAAAAAAATTTTGAAAAAAAATTTTGAAAAAAAATTTTGAAAAAAAATTTGAAAAAAAATTTTGAAAAAAAATTTTGAAAAAAAATTTTGAAAAAAATTTTATAAAAAAAATTTGAAAAAAAATTTTGAAAAAAAATTTTGGAAAAAAATTTTGAAAAAAAATTTTGTAAAAAAATTTTGAAAAAAAATTTTGAAAAAAATTTGAAAAAAAATTTAAAAAAAAAATGTTGAAAAAAAATTTTAAAAAAAATTTTGAAAAAAAACTGAAAAAAAATTTTGAAAAAAAAATTTGAAAAAAAATTTTGAAAAAAAATTTTGAAAAAAAATTGTAAAAAAAAATTTTGAAAAAATATTTTGAAAAAAAAATTTTGAAAAAAAAATTTGAAAAAAAATTTTGAAAAAAAATTTTGAAAAAAAATTGTGAAAAAAAATTTTGAAAAAAAATTGTGAAAAAAAATTTTGAAAAAAAATTTTGAAAAAAAATTTCGAAAAAAAATTTCGAAAAAAAAATTTGAAAAAAAATTTCGAAAAAAAATTTCGAAAAAAAAATTTCGAAAAAAAATTTCGAAAAAAAATTTTGAAAAAAAATTTTGAAAAAAAATTTTGAAAAAAAATTTTGAAAAAAAATTTTGAAAAAAAATTTTCAAAAAAAAATTTGAAAAAAAATTTTGAAAAAAAATTTTGAAAAAAAATTTTGAAAAAAAAATTTGAAAAAAAAACTTGAAAAAATAATTTTGAAAAAAAAATTTGAAAAAAAATTTTGATAAAAAATTTTGAAAAAAAATTTTAAAAAAAATTTTAAAAAAAATTTTAAAAAAAATTTTGAAAAAAAATTTTGAAAAAAAATGTTGAAAAAAAATTTTGAAAAAAATTTTGAAAAAAAATTTTGAAAAAAAATTTTGAAAAAAAATTTTGAAAAAAAATTTTGGAAAAAAATTTTGAAAAAAAATTTTGAAAAAAAATTTTAAAAAAAATTTTGAAAAAAAATTTTGAAAAAAAATGTTGAAAAAAAATTTGAAAAAAGATTTTGAAAAAAAAATTTTGAAAAAAAATTTTGAAAAAAAATTTTGAAAAAAAATTTTGAAAAAAAATTTTGAAAAAAAATTTTGAAAAAAAATTTTGAAAAAAAATTTTCAAAAAAAAATTTGAAAAAAAATTTTGAAAAAAAATTTTGAAAAAAAATTTTGAAAAAAAATTTTGAAAAAAAAATTTGAAAAAAAAACTTGAAAAAATAATTTTGAAAAAAAAATTTGAAAAAAAATTTTGAAAAAAAATTTTGGAAAAAAATTTTGAAAAAAAATTTTGAAAAAAAATTTTAAAAAAAATTTTGAAAAAAAATTTTGAAAAAAAATGTTGAAAAAAAATTTTGAAAAAAGATTTTGAAAAAAAAAATTTTGAAAAAAAATTTTGAAAAAAAATTTTGAAAAAAAATTTTGAAAAAAAATTTTGAAAAAAAATTTTGAAAAAAAATGTTGAAAAAAAATGTTGAAAAAAAATTTTGAAGAAAAATTTTGAAAAAAAAATTTGAAAAAAAATTTTGAAAAAAAATTTTGAAAAAAAATTTTGAAAAAAAATTTTGAAAAAAAATTTTGAAAAAAAAAATTTGAAAAAAAAATTTGAAAAAAATTTTGAAAAAAAATTCGAAAAAAATTTTGAAAAAAAAATTTGAAAAAAAATTTTGAAAAAAAATTTGAAAAAAAATTTCGAAAAAAAATTTCGAAAATAAATTTCGAAAAACAAGTTCGAATCAAGTTCGAAAAACAAGTTCGAAAAAAAATTTCGAAAAAAATTTCGAAAAAAAATTTTGAAAAAAAAAATTTGAAAAAAAATTTTGAAAAAAAATTTTGAAAAAAAATTTTGAAAAAAAATTTGAAAAAAAATTTTGAAAAAATATTTTGAAAAAAAATTTGAAAAAAAATTTTGAAAAAAAATTTTGAAAAAAAATTTTGAAAAAAAATTTTGAAAAAAAATTTTGAAAAAAAATTTTGAAAAAAAATTTTGAAAAAAAATTTTGAAAAAAAATTTTGAAAAAAAAATTTGAAAAAAAAATTTGAAAAAAATTTTGAAAAAAAAATTTGAAAAAAAAATTTGAAAAAAAATTTTGAAAAAAAATTTTGAAAAAAAAATTTGAAAAAAAAATTTGAAAAAAAATTTTAAAAAAAATTTTGAAAAAAAAAATTTTGAAAAAAAAATTTTGAAAAAAAATTTTGAAAAAAAAAATTTTAAAAAAAAATTTGAAAAAAAAATTTTGAAAAAAAATTTTGAAAAAAAAGTTTGAAAAAAAATTTTGAAAAAAAATTTTGAAAAAAAATTTTGAAAAAAAAATTTGAAAAAAAATTTCGAAAAAAAATTTCGAAAAAAAAATTTCGAAAAAAAATTTTGAAAAAAAATTTTGAAAAAAATTTGAAAAAAAAATTTTGAAAAAAAATTTCGAAAAAAAGTTCGAAAAAAAATTTTGAAAAAAAAATTTGAAAAAAAATTTCGAAAAAAAATTTCGAAAAAAAAATTTTGAAAAAAAATTTAAAAAAAAAATTTTGAAAAAAAATTTCGAAAAAAAATTTCGAAAAAAAACTTTGAAAAAAAATTTTGAAAATAAATTTTGAAAAAAAATTTTGAAAAAAAATTTTGAAAAAAAATTTAAAAAAAAATTTTGAAAAAAAAATTTTGAAAAAAAAATTTTGAAAAAAAATTTTGAAAAAAAAATTTTGAAAAAAATTTTGAAAAAAAAATTTTGAAAAAAAATTTTGAAAAAAAATTTGGAAAAAAAATTTTCAAAAAAAATTTTGAAAAAAATTTTGAAAAAAAATTTTGAAAAAAAATTTTGAAAAAAAATTTTGAAAAAAAATTTTGAAAAAAAATTTTGAAAAAAAATTTTGAAAAAATATTTTGAAAAAATATTTTGAAAAAAAAGTTCGAAAAAAAATTTCGAAAAAAAATTTCGAAAAAAAATTTTCAAAAAAAATTTTCAAAAAAAATTTTCAAAAAAAATTTTCAAAAAAAATTTTGAAAAAAAATTTTTAAAAAAAATTTTGAAAAAAAATTTTGAAAAAAAAATTTGAAAAAAAATTTTGAAAAAAAATTTTGAAAAAAAAATTTTGAAAAAAAATTTTGAAAAAAAATTTTGAAAAAAAATTTTGAAAAAAAATTTTGAAAAAAAATTTCGAAAAAAAATTTTGAAAAAAAATTTCGAAAAAAAATTTTGAAAAAAAAATTTGAAAAAAAATTTCGAAAAAAAATTTCGAAAAAAAAATTTCGAAAAAAAATTTTGAAAAAAAATTTTGAAAAAAAATTTTGAAAAAAAATTTGAAAAAAAAATTTTGAAAAAAAATTTCGAAAAATAAGTTCGAAAAAAAATTTTGAAAAAAACATTTGAAAAAAAATTTCGAAAAAAAATTTCGAAAAAAAAAATTTGAAAAAAAATTTTAAAAAAAAATTTTGAAAAAAAAATTCGAAAAAAAATTTCGAAAAAAAATTTTGAAAAAAAATTTTGAAAAAAAATTTTGAAAGAAAATTTTGAAAAAAAATTTTGAAAAAAAATTTTGAAAAAAAATTTTGAAAAAAAAATTTTGAAAAAAAAATTTTGAAAAAAAATTTTGAAAAAAAAATTTTGAAAAAAATTTTGAAAAAAAAATTTTGAAAAAAAATTTTGAAAAAAAATTTCGAAAAAAAATTTCGAAAAAAAATTTCGAAAAAAAATTTTGAAAAAAAATTTTGAAAAAAAATTTTGAAAAAAAATTTTGAAAAAAAATTTTGAAAAAAAATGTTGAAAAAAAATTTTGAAAAAAAATTTTGAAAAAAAATTTTGAAAAAAAATTTTGAAAAAAAAATTGAAAAAAATTTTGAAAAAAAATTTGAAAACAAATTTTGAAAAAAAATTTTGAAAAAAAAATTTAAAAAAAAAAATTTTGAAAAAAAATTTTGAAAAAAAATTTTGAAAAAAAAAATTTGAAAAAAAATTTTGAAAAAAAATTTTGAAAAAAAATTTTGAAAAAAAATTTTGAAAAAAATTTTGAAAAAAAATTTTGAAAAAAAATTTTGAAAAAAAATTTTGAAAAAAAATTTTGAAAAAAATTTTGAAAAAAAATTTTTAAAAAAATTTTGAAAAAAAATGTTAAAAAAAAATTTTGAAAAAAAATTTTAAAAAAAATTTTGAAAGAAAATTTGAAAAAAAATGTTGAAAAAAAATTTTGAAAAAAAATTTTGAAAAAAAAATTTGAAAAAAAATTTTGAAAAAAAATTTTGAAAAAAAATTTTGAAAAAAAATTTTGAAAAAAAAATTTGAAAAAAAATTTTGAAAATAAATTTGAAAAAAAATTTTGAAAAAAAATTTTGAAAAAAAATTTTGAAAAAAAATTTTGAAAAAAATTTTGAAAAAAAATTTTGAAAAAAAATTTTGAAAAAAAATTTTGAAAAAAAATTTGAAAAAAAATTTTGAAAAAAAATTTTGAAAAAAATTTTGAAAAAAAATTTTGAAAAAAAATTTTGAAAAAAAATTTTGAAAAAAAATTTGAAAAAAAATTTTGAAAAACAATTTTGAAAAAAAATTTTGAAAAAAAATTTTGAAAAAAAATTTTGAAAAAAAATTTTGAAAAAAAAATTTGAAAAAAAATTTTGAAAAAAAATTTTGAAAAAAAATTTTGAAAAAAAAATTTGAAAAAAATATTTTGAAAAAACATTTTGAAAAAAAATTTTGAAAAAAAAATTTTGAAAAAAAATTTTGAAAAAAAATTTTGAAAAAAATTTTGAAAAAAAAATTTGAAAAAAAATTTTGAAAAAAAATTTTGAAAAAAAATTTTGAAAAAAAATTTGAAAAAAAAATTTTGAAAAAAAAATTTTGAAAAAAAAATTTTGAAAAAAATTTTGAAAAAAAATTTTGAAAAAAAATTTTGAAAAAAAATTTGAAAAAAAATTTTGAAAAAAAATTTTGAAAAAAAATTTCGAAAAAAAATTTAGAAAAAAAATTTTGAAAAAAAATTTTGAAAAAAAAATTTTGAAAAAAAATTTTGAAAAAAAATTTTGAAAAAAAATTTTGAAAAAAAATTTTGAAAAAAAATTTCTAAAAAAAATTACGAAAAAAAATTTTGAAAAAAAATTTTGAAAAAAAATTTTGAAAAAAAATTTTGAAAAAAAATTTTGAAAAAAAATTTTGAAAAAAAATTTTGAAAAAAAATTTAAAAAAAATATTTTGAAAAAAAATTTTGAAAAAAAATTTTGAAAAAAAATTTTGAAAAAAATTTTGAAAAAAAATTTTGAAAAAAAAATTTGAAAAAAAATTTTGAAAAAAAAATTTAAAAAAAAAATTTTGAAAAAAAATTTTGAAAAAAAATTTTGAAAAAAAATTTTGAAAAAAAGATTTGAAAAAAAAATTTGAAAAAAAAATTTGAAAAAAAATTTTGAAAAAAAAATTTGAAAAAAAATTTTGAAAAAAAATTTTGAAAAAAAATTTTGAAAAAAATTTCGAAAAAAATTTTGAAAAAAAAATTCGAAAAAAAATTTCGAAAAAACATTTCGAAAAAAAAATTTCGAAAAAAAATTTTGAAAAAAAATTTTCAAAAAAAATTTTCAAAAAAAATTTTCAAAAAAAATTTTGAAAAAAAATTTTGAAAAAAAATTTGAAAAAAAATTTAAAAAAAAATTTTGAAAAAAAATTTTGAAAAAAAATTTTGAAAAAAAATTTTGAAAAAAAGATTTGAAAAAAAAATTTGAAAAAAAAATTTGAAAAAAAATTTTGAAAAAAAAATTTGAAAAAAAATTTTGAAAAAAAATTTTGAAAAAAAATTTTGGAAAAAAATTTCGAAAAAAATTTTGAAAAAAAAATTCGAAAAAAAATTTCGAAAAAACATTTCGAAAAAAAAATTTCGAAAAAAAATTTTGAAAAAAAATTTTCAAAAAAAATTTTCAAAAAAAATTTTCAAAAAAAATTTTGAAAAAAAATTTTGAAAAAAAATTTTGAAAAAAAATTTTGAAAAAAAATTTTGAAAAAAAATTTGAAAAAAAATTTTGAAAAAAAATTTTGAAAAAAAATTTTGAAAAAAAATTTTAAAAAAAATTTTGAAAAAAAATTTTGAAAAAAAATTTTGAAAAAAAATTTGGCAAAACCTTATGAAAAAAAATTTGAAAAAAAATTTTGAAAAAAAATTTTGAAAAAAAAATTTTGAAAAAAAAATTTGAAAAAAAATTTTGAAAAAAAATTTTGAAAAAAAATTTTGAAAAAACATTTTGAAATAAAATTTCGAAAAAAAATTTTGAAAAAAAAATTTGAAAAAAAATTTCGAAAAAAAATTTCGAAAAAAAAATTTCAAAAAAAAATTTTGAAAAAAAATTTTGAAAAAAAATTTTGAAAAAAAAATTTTGAAAAAAAATTTTGAAAAAAAATTTTGAAAAAAAATTTTGAAAAAAAATTTTGAAAAAAAATTTCGAAAAAAAATTTTGAAAAAAAAATTTGAAAAAAAATTTCGAAAAAAAATTTCGAAAAAAAAATTTCGAAAAAAAATTTTCAAAAAAAATTTTCAAAAAAAATTTTCAAAAAAAATTTTCAAAAAAAATTTTGAAAAAAAATTTTGAAAAAAAATTTCGAAAAAAAATTTCGAAAAAAAATTTTGAAAAAAAATTTTGAAAAAAAATTTTGAAAAAAAATTTTGAAAAAAAATTTTGAAAAAAAATTTTGAAAAAAAATTTACAAAAAAAAATTTTGAAAAAAAAATTTGAAAAAAAAATTTTGAAAAAAAATTAAAAAAAAAAATTTTGAAAAAAATTTTGAAAAAAAAATTTTGAAAAAAAATTTTGAAAAAAAATTTGGAAAAAAAATTTTCAAAAAAAATTTTGAAAAAAATTTTGAAAAAAAATTTTGAAAAAAAATTTTGAAAAAAAATTTTGAAAAAAAATTTTGAAAAAAAATTTTGAAAAAAAATTTTGAAAAAATATTTTGAAAAAATATTTTGAAAAAAAAGTTCGAAAAAAAATTTCGAAAAAAAATTTCGAAAAAAAATTTTGAAAAAAAATTTTCAAAAAAAATTTTCAAAAAAAATTTTCAAAAAAAATTTTGAAAAAAAATTTTTAAAAAAAATTTTGAAAAAAAATTTTGAAAAAAAATTTGAAAAAAAATTTTGAAAAAAAATTTTGAAAAAAAAATTTTGAAAAAAAATTTTGAAAAAAAATTTTGAAAAAAAATTTTGAAAAAAAATTTTGAAAAAAAATTTCGAAAAAAAATTTTGAAAAAAAATTTCGAAAAAAAATTTTGAAAAAAAAATTTGAAAAAAAATTTCGAAAAAAAATTTCGAAAAAAAAATTTCGAAAAAAAATTTTGAAAAAAAATTTTGAAAAAAAATTTTGAAAAAAAATTTGAAAAAAAAATTTTGAAAAAAAATTTCGAAAAAAAAGTTCGAAAAAAAATTTTGAAAAAAACATTTGAAAAAAAATTTCGAAAAAAAATTTCGAAAAAAAAATTTGAAAAAAAATTTTAAAAAAAAATTTTGAAAAAAAATTCGAAAAAAAATTTCGAAAAAAAATTTTGAAAAAAAATTTTGAAAAAAAATTTTGAAAAAAAATTTTGAAAAAAAATTTTGAAAAAAAATTTTGAAAAAAAATTTTGAAAAAAAAATTTTGAAAAAAGAATTTTGAAAAAAAATTTTGAAAAAAAAATTTTGAAAAAAATTTTGAAAAAAAAATTTTGAAAAAAAATTTTGAAAAAAAATTTTTAAAAAAAAATTTTGAAAAAAAATTTTGAAAAAAAATTTTGAAAAAAAATTTTGAAAAAACATTTTGAAAAAAACATTTTGAAAAAAAATTTTGAAAAAAAATTTGAAAAAACATTTTGAAAAAAAATTTTGAAAAAAATTTTGAAAAAAAAATTATAAAAAAAATTTTGAAAAAAAATTTTGAAAAAAAAATTTGAAAAAAAATTTTGAAAAAAAATTTTGGAAAAAAAATTTGAAAAAAAATTTTGGAAAAAAAATTTTGGAAAAAAAAATTTGAAAAAAAATTTTGAAAAAAAATTTTGAAAAAAAATTTTGAAAAAAAAATTTGAAAAAAATTTTGAAAAAAATATTTTGAAAAAACATTTTGAAAAAAAATTTTGAAAAAAAAATTTTGAAAAAAAATTTTAAAAAAAATTTTGAAAAAAAATTTTGAAAAAAAATTTTGAAAAAAACATTTGAAAAAAAATTTTGAAAAAAAATTTTGAAAAAAAAATTTGAAAAAAAATTTTGAAAAAAAATTTTGAAAAAAATTTTTAAAAAAATTTTGAAAAAAAATTTTGAAAAAGAATTTTGAAAAAAAATTTTGAAAAAAAATTTTGAAAAAAAATTTTGAAAAAAAAATTTGAAAAAAAATTTTGAAAAAAAAAATTTTAAAAAAATTTTGAAAAAAAATTTTGAAAAAAAATTTTGAAAAAAAATTGAAAAAAAATTTTGAAAAAAAATTTTGAAAAAAATTTGAAAAAAATTTTATAAAAAAAATTTGAAAAAAAATTTTGAAAAAAATTTTGAAAAAAAATTTTGAAAAAAAATTTTGTAAAAAAATTTTGAAAAAAAATTTTGAAAAAAATTTGAAAAAAATTTAAAAAAAAAATGTTGAAAAAAAATTTTAAAAAAATTTTGAAAAAAAACTGAAAAAAATTTTGAAAAAAAAATTTGAAAAAAAATTTTGAAAAAAAATTTTGAAAAAAAATTGTAAAAAAAAATTTTGAAAAAATATTTTGAAAAAAAAAATTTTGAAAAAAAATTTGAAAAAAAATTTTGAAAAAAAATTTTGAAAAAAAATTGTGAAAAAAAATTTTGAAAAAAAATTGTGAAAAAAAATTTTGAAAAAAAATTTTGAAAAAAAATTTCGAAAAAAAATTTCGAAAAAAAATTTGAAAAAAATTTCGAAAAAAAATTTCGAAAAAACAATTTCGAAAAAAAATTTCGAAAAAAAATTTTGAAAAAAAATTTTGAAAAAAAATTTTGAAAAAAAATTTTGAAAAAAAATTTTGAAAAAAAATTTTCAAAAAAAAATTTGAAAAAAAATTTTGAAAAAAAATTTTGAAAAAAAATTTTGAAAAAAAAATTTGAAAAAAAAACTTGAAAAAATAATTTTGAAAAAAAAATTTGAAAAAAAATTTTGAAAAAAAATTTTGAAAAAAAATTTTAAAAAAAATTTTAAAAAAAATTTTAAAAAAAATTTTGAAAAAAATTTTGAAAAAAAATGTTGAAAAAAAATTTTGAAAAAAATTTTGAAAAAAAATTTTGAAAAAAAATTTTGAAAAAAAATTTTGAAAAAAAATTTTGGAAAAAAATTTTGAAAAAAAATTTTGAAAAAAAATTTTAAAAAAAATTTTGAAAAAAAATTTTGAAAAAAAATGTTGAAAAAAAATTTGAAAAAAGATTTTGAAAAAAAAATTTTGAAAAAAATTTTGAAAAAAAATTTTGAAAAAAAATTTTGAAAAAAAATTTTGAAAAAAATTTTGAAAAAAAATTTTGAAAAAAAATTTTCAAAAAAAAATTTGAAAAAAAATTTTGAAAAAAAATTTTGAAAAAAAATTTTGAAAAAAAATTTTGAAAAAAAAATTTGAAAAAAAAACTTGAAAAAATAATTTTGAAAAAAAAATTTGAAAAAAAATTTTGAAAAAAAATTTTGGAAAAAAATTTTGAAAAAAAATTTTGAAAAAAAATTTTAAAAAAAATTTTGAAAAAAAATTTTGAAAAAAATGTTGAAAAAAAATTTTGAAAAAAGATTTTGAAAAAAAAAATTTTGAAAAAAAATTTTGAAAAAAAATTTTGAAAAAAAATTTTGAAAAAAAATTTTGAAAAAAAATTTTGAAAAAAAATGTTGAAAAAAAATGTTGAAAAAAATTTTGAAGAAAAATTTTGAAAAAAAAATTTGAAAAAAAATTTTGAAAAAAAATTTTGAAAAAAAATTTTGAAAAAAAATTTTGAAAAAAAATTTTGAAAAAAAAATTTGAAAAAAAAATTTGAAAAAAATTTTGAAAAAAAATTCGAAAAAAATTTTGAAAAAAAAATTTGAAAAAAAATTTTGAAAAAAAATTTGAAAAAAAATTTCGAAAAAAAATTTCGAAAATAAATTTCGAAAAACAAGTTCGAAACAAGTTCGAAAAACAAGTTCGAAAAAAAATTTCGAAAAAAAATTTCGAAAAAAAATTTTGAAAAAAAAAATTTGAAAAAAAATTTTGAAAAAAAATTTTGAAAAAAAATTTTGAAAAAAAATTTGAAAAAAATTTTGAAAAAAAATTTTGAAAAAAAATTTTGAAAAAAAATTTTGAAAAAAAATTTTGAAAAAAAATTTTGAAAAAAAATTTTGAAAAAATATTTTGAAAAAATATTTTGAAAAAAAAGTTCGAAAAAAAATTTCGAAAAAAAATTTCGAAAAAAAATTTTCAAAAAAAATTTTCAAAAAAAATTTTCAAAAAAAATTTTCAAAAAAAATTTTGAAAAAAAATTTTTAAAAAAAATTTTGAAAAAAAATTTTGAAAAAAAAATTTGAAAAAAAATTTTGAAAAAAAATTTTGAAAAAAAAATTTTGAAAAAAAATTTTGAAAAAAAATTTTGAAAAAAAATTTTGAAAAAAAATTTTGAAAAAAAATTTCGAAAAAAAATTTTGAAAAAAAATTTCGAAAAAAAATTTTGAAAAAAAAATTTGAAAAAAAATTTCGAAAAAAAATTTCGAAAAAAAAATTTCGAAAAAAAATTTTGAAAAAAAATTTTGAAAAAAAATTTTGAAAAAAAATTTGAAAAAAAAATTTTGAAAAAAAATTTCGAAAAAAAAGTTCGAAAAAAAATTTTGAAAAAAACATTTGAAAAAAAATTTCGAAAAAAAATTTCGAAAAAAAAAATTTGAAAAAAAATTTTAAAAAAAAATTTTGAAAAAAAAATTCGAAAAAAAATTTCGAAAAAAAATTTTGAAAAAAAATTTTGAAAAAAAATTTTGAAAGAAAATTTTGAAAAAAAATTTTGAAAAAAAATTTTGAAAAAAAATTTTGAAAAAAAAATTTTGAAAAAAAAATTTTGAAAAAAAATTTTGAAAAAAAAATTTTGAAAAAAATTTTGAAAAAAAAATTTTGAAAAAAAATTTTGAAAAAAAATTTCGAAAAAAAATTTCGAAAAAAAATTTCGAAAAAAAATTTTGAAAAAAAATTTTGAAAAAAAATTTTGAAAAAAAATTTTGAAAAAAAATTTTGAAAAAAAATGTTGAAAAAAAATTTTGAAAAAAAATTTTGAAAAAAAATTTTGAAAAAAAATTTTGAAAAAAAAATTGAAAAAAATTTTGAAAAAAAATTTTGAAAACAAATTTTGAAAAAAAATTTTGAAAAAAAAATTTAAAAAAAAAAATTTTGAAAAAAAATTTTGAAAAAAAATTTTGAAAAAAAAAATTTGAAAAAAAATTTTGAAAAAAAATTTTGAAAAAAAATTTTGAAAAAAAATTTTGAAAAAAATTTTGAAAAAAAATTTTGAAAAAAAATTTTGAAAAAAAATTTTGAAAAAAAATTTTGAAAAAAAATTTTGAAAAAAAATTTTTAAAAAAATTTTGAAAAAAAATGTTAAAAAAAAATTTTGAAAAAAAATTTTAAAAAAAATTTTGAAAGAAAATTTGAAAAAAAATGTTGAAAAAAAATTTTGAAAAAAAATTTTGAAAAAAAAAATTGAAAAAAAATTTTGAAAAAAAATTTTGAAAAAAAATTTTGAAAAAAAATTTTGAAAAAAAAATTTGAAAAAAAATTTTGAAAATAAATTTGAAAAAAAATTTTGAAAAAAAATTTTGAAAAAAAATTTTGAAAAAAAATTTTGAAAAAAATTTTGAAAAAAAATTTTGAAAAAAAATTTTGAAAAAAAATTTTGAAAAAAAATTTGAAAAAAAATTTTGAAAAAAAATTTTGAAAAAAATTTTGAAAAAAAATTTTGAAAAAAAATTTTGAAAAAAAATTTTGAAAAAAAATTTGAAAAAAAATTTTGAAAAACAATTTTGAAAAAAAATTTTGAAAAAAAATTTTGAAAAAAAATTTTGAAAAAAAATTTTGAAAAAAAAATTTGAAAAAAAATTTTGAAAAAAAATTTTGAAAAAAAATTTTGAAAAAAAAATTTGAAAAAAATATTTTGAAAAAACATTTTGAAAAAAATTTTGAAAAAAAAATTTTGAAAAAAAATTTTGAAAAAAAATTTTGAAAAAAATTTTGAAAAAAAAATTTGAAAAAAAATTTTGAAAAAAAATTTTGAAAAAAAATTTTGAAAAAAAATTTGAAAAAAAAATTTTGAAAAAAAAATTTTGAAAAAAAAATTTTGAAAAAAAATTTTGAAGAAAAATTTTGAAAAAAATTTTGAAAAAAAATTTTGAAAAAAAATTTCGAAAAAAAATTTCGAAAAAAAATTTCGAAAAAAAATTTCGAAAAAAAAATTTCGAAAAAAAATTTCGAAAAAAAATTTCGAAAAAAAATTTCGAAAAAAAATTTTGAAAAAAAATTTTGAAAAAAAAATTTGAAAAAAAATTTTGAAAAAAAATTTGAAAGAAAATTTTGAAAAAAAATTTTGAAAAAAAATTTGAAAAAAAATTTTGAAAAAAAATTTTGAAAAAAAATTTTGAAACAAAATTTTGAAAAAAAATTTTGAAAAAAAATTTTGAAAAAAAATTTTGAAAAAAAATTTGAAAAAAAATTTTGAAAAAAAATTTTGAAAAAAAATTTTGAAAAAAAATATAAAAAAAAATTTTGAAAAAAAATTTTGAAAAAAAAATTTGAAAAAAAATTTTGAAAAAAATATTTTGAAAAAACATTTTGAAAAAAAATTTTGAAAAAAAAATTTTGAAAAAAAATTTTGAAAAAAAATTTTGAAAAAAAATTTTGAAAAAAAATTTTGAAAAAAAAATTTGAAAAAAAATTTTGAAAAAAAATTTTGAAAAAAAATTTTGAAAAAAAATTTTGAAAAAAAATTTTGAAAAAAAAATTTGAAAAAAAAATTTTGAAAAAAAATTTTGAAAAAAAATTTTGAAAAAAAATTTTGAAAAAAAATTTTGAAAAAAAATTTTGAAAAAAAATTTTGAAAAAAAATTTTGAAAAAAAATTTTGAAAAAAAATTTTGAAAAAAAATTTTGAAAAAAAATTTTGAAAAAAAATTTTGAAAAAAAATTTTGAAAAAAAAATTTGAAAAAAAATTTGAAAAAAAATTTTGAAAAAAAATTTTGAAAAAAAATTTTGAAAAAAAATTTTGAAAAAAAATTTTGAAAAAAAATTTTGAAAAAAAATTTTGAAAAAAAATTTTGAAAAAAAATTTTGAAAAAAAATTTGAAAAAAAATTTTGAAAAAAAATTTTGAAAAAAAATTTCGAAAAAAAATTTAGAAAAAAAATTTTGAAAAAAAATTTTGAAAAAAAAATTTTGAAAAAAAATTTTGAAAAAAAATTTTGAAAAAAAATTTTGAAAAAAAATTTTGAAAAAAAATTTCTAAAAAAAATTACGAAAAAAAATTTTGAAAAAAAATTTTGAAAAAAAATTTTGAAAAAAAATTTTGAAAAAAAATTTTGAAAAAAAATTTTGAAAAAAAATTTTGAAAAAAAATTTAAAAAAAATATTTTGAAAAAAAATTTTGAAAAAAAATTTTGAAAAAAAATTTTGAAAAAAAATTTTGAAAAAAAATTTTGAAAAAAAAATTTGAAAAAAAATTTTGAAAAAAAAATTTAAAAAAAAATTTTGAAAAAAAATTTTGAAAAAAAATTTTGAAAAAAAATTTTGAAAAAAAGATTTGAAAAAAAAATTTGAAAAAAAAATTTGAAAAAAAATTTTGAAAAAAAAATTTGAAAAAAAATTTTGAAAAAAAATTTTGAAAAAAAATTTTGAAAAAAAATTTCGAAAAAAATTTTGAAAAAAAAATTCGAAAAAAAATTTCGAAAAAACATTTCGAAAAAAAATTTCGAAAAAAAATTTTGAAAAAAAATTTTCAAAAAAAATTTTGAAAAAAAATTTTGAAAAAAAATTTTGAAAAAAAATTTAAAAAAAAATTTTGAAAAAAAATTTTGAAAAAAAATTTTGAAAAAAAATTTTGAAAAAAAGATTTGAAAAAAAAATTTGAAAAAAAAATTTGAAAAAAAATTTTGAAAAAAAAATTTGAAAAAAATTTTGAAAAAAAATTTTGAAAAAAAATTTTGAAAAAAAATTTCGAAAAAAATTTTGAAAAAAAAATTCGAAAAAAAATTTCGAAAAAACATTTCGAAAAAAAAATTTCGAAAAAAAATTTTGAAAAAAAATTTTCAAAAAAAATTTTCAAAAAAAATTTTCAAAAAAAATTTTGAAAAAAAATTTTGAAAAAAAATTTTGAAAAAAAATTTTGAAAAAAAATTTTGAAAAAAAATTTGAAAAAAAATTTTGAAAAAAAATTTTGAAAAAAAATTTTGAAAAAAAATTTTAAAAAAAATTTTGAAAAAAAATTTTGAAAAAAAATTTTGAAAAAAAATTTGGCAAAACCTTATGAAAAAAAATTTGAAAAAAAATTTTGAAAAAAAATTTTGAAAAAAAAATTTTGAAAAAAAAATTTGAAAAAAAATTAAAAAAATTTTGAAAAAAAAATTTGAAAAAAAATTTTGAAAAAAAATTTTGAAAAAAAATTTTGAAAAAACATTTTGAAATAAAATTTCGAAAAAAAATTTTGAAAAAAAAATTTGAAAAAAAATTTCGAAAAAAAATTTCGAAAAAAAAATTTCGAAAAAAAATTTTGAAAAAAAATTTTGAAAAAAAATTTTGAAAAAAAAATTTTGAAAAAAAATTTTGAAAAAAAATTTTGAAAAAAAATTTTGAAAAAAAATTTTGAAAAAAAATTTCGAAAAAAAATTTTGAAAAAAAAATTTGAAAAAAAATTTCGAAAAAAAATTTCGAAAAAAAAATTTCGAAAAAAAATTTTCAAAAAAAATTTTCAAAAAAAATTTTCAAAAAAAATTTTCAAAAAAAATTTTGAAAAAAAATTTTGAAAAAAAATTTCGAAAAAAAATTTCGAAAAAAAATTTTGAAAAAAAATTTTGAAAAAAAATTTTGAAAAAAAATTTTGAAAAAAAATTTTGAAAAAAAATTTTGAAAAAAAATTTACAAAAAAAAATTTTGAAAAAAAAATTTGAAAAAAAAATTTTGAAAAAAAATTTAAAAAAAAAATTTTGAAAAAAAATTTTGAAAAAAAATTTTTAAAAAAAAATTTTGAAAAAAAATTTTGAAAAAAAATTTTGAAAAAAAAATTTGAAAAAAAATTTAGAAAAAAAATATTGAAAAAAAATTTTGAAAAAAAATTTGAAAAAAAATTTTGAAAAAAAATTTTGAAAAAAAATTTCGAAAAAAAATTTTGAAAAAAAATTTAGAAAAAAAATTTAGAAAAAAAATTTAGAAAAAAGAAAAAAAATTTTGAAAAAAAATTTTGAAAAAAAAATTTGAAAAAAAATTTTGAAAAAAAATTTTGAAAAAAAATTTTGAAAAAAAATTTTGAAAAAAAATTTTGAAAAAAAATTTTGAAAAAAAATTTTGAAAAAAAAATTTGAAAAAAAAAATTTGAAAAAAAATTTTGAAAAAAAATTTTGAAAAAAAAATTTGAAAAAAAATTTTGAAAAAAAATTTTGAAAAAAAATTTTGAAAAAAAATTTTGAAAAAAAATTTTGAAAAAAAATTTCGAAAAAAATTTTGAAAAAAAAATTCGAAAAAAAATTTCGAAAAAAAATTTCGAAAAAAAAATTTCGAAAAAAAAATTTCAAAAAAAATTTTCAAAAAAAATTTTCAAAAAAAATTTTCAAAAAAAATTTTGAAAAAAAATTTTGAAAAAAAATTTTGAATAACAATTTTGAAAAAAATTTGAAAAAAAATTTTGAAAAAAAATTTTGAAAAAAAATTTTGAAAAAAAATTTTGAAAAAAAATTTTAAAAAAAGTTTTGAAAAAAAATTTTGAAAAAAAATTTTGAAAAAAAATTTTGACAAAACCTTATGAAAAAAAATTTTAAAAAAAATTTTGAAAAAAAATTTTGAAAAAAAATTTTGAAAAAAAATTTTGAAAAAAAATTTTGAAAAAAAATTTTAAAAAAAATTTTGAAAAAAAATTTTGAAAAAAAATTTTGAAAAAAAATTTTGACAAAAAATTTTGAAAAAAAATTTGAAAAAAAATTTTGAAAAAAAATTTTGAAAAAAAATTTTGAAAAAAAATTTTGAAAAAAAAATTTTGAAAAAAAATTTTGAAAAAAAATTTTGAAAAAAAAATTTGAAAAAAAATTTTGAAAAACAATTTTGAAAAAAAATTTTGAAAAAAAATTTTGAAAAAAAATTTTGAAAAAAAATTTTGAAAAAAAATTTTGAAAAAAAATTTTGAAAAAAAATTTTGAAAAAAAATTTCGAAAAAAAATTTTGAAAAAAAATTTTGAAAAAAAATTTTGAAAAAAAATTTTGAAAAAAAATTTTGAAAAAAAATTTTGAAAAAAAATTTTGAAAAAAAATTTTGAAAAAAAATTTTGAAAAAAAATTTTGAAAAAAAATTTTGAAAAAAAAATTTGAAAAAAAAATTTGAAAAAAAATTTTGAAAAAAAATTTTGAAAAAAAAATTTGAAAAAAAATTTTGAAAAAAAAATTTTGAAAAAAAATTTTGAAAAAAAAATTTGAAAAAAAAATTTGAAAAAAAAATTTGAAAAAAAATTTTGAAAAAAAAATTTGAAAAAAAAATTTGAAAAAAAATTTTGAAAAAAAATTTTGAAAAAAAAATTTGAAAAAAAATTTTGAAAAAAAATTTTGAAAAAAAATTTTGAAAAAAAAAATTGAAAAAAAATTTTGAAAAAAAAATTTTGAAAAAAAATTTTGAAAAAAAAAATTTAAAAAAAAAATTTGAAAAAAAAATTTTGAAAAAAAATTTTGAAAAAAAAGTTTGAAAAAAAATTTTGAAAAAAAATTTTGAAAAAAAATTTTGAAAAAAATTTGAAAAAAAATTTTGAAAAAAAAATTTGAAAAAAAATTTTGAAAAAAAATTTTGAAAAAAAAATTTGAAAAGAAATTTTGAAAAAAAATTTTGAAAAAAAATTTCGAAAAAAAATTTTGAAAAAAAAATTTGAAAAAAAATTTCGAAAAAAAAATTTCGAAAAAAAAATTTCGAAAAAAAATTTTGAAAAAAAATTTTGAAAAAAAATTTTCAAAAAAAATTTTCAAAAAAAATTTTCAAAAAAAAATTTTAAAAAAAATTTTGAAACAAAATTTTGAAAAAAAAATTTGAAAAAAAATTTTGAAAAAAAATTTTGAAAAAAAAATTTTGAAAAAAAATTTTGAGAAAAATTTTTGAAAAAAAATTTCGAAAAAAAATTTTGAAAAAAAAATTTGAAAAAAAATTTCGAAAAAAAATTTCGAAAAAAAAATTTCGAAAAAAAATTTTGAAAAAAAATTTTGAAAAAAAATTTTGAAAAAAAATTTGAAAAAAAAATTTTGAAAAAAAATTTCGAAAAAAAAGTTCGAAAAAAAATTTTGAAAAAAAAATTTGAAAAAAAATTTCGAAAAAAAATTTCGAAAAAAAATTTTGAAAAAAAATTTAAAAAAAAAATTTTGAAAAAAAATTTCGAAAAAAAATTTCGAAAAAAAATTTTGAAAAAAAATTTTGAAAAAAAATTTTGAAAAAAAATTTTGAAAATAAATTTTGAAAAAAATTTTGAAAAAAAATTTTGAAAAAAAATTTTGAAAAAAAATTTTGAAAAAAAAATTTTGAAAAAAAAATTTTGAAAAAAAATTTTGAAAAAAAAATTTTGAAAAAAATTTTGAAAAAAATTTTGAAAAAAAATTTTGAAAAAAAATTTTGAAAAAAAATTTTGAAAAAAAATTTTGAAAAAAAATTTTGAAAAAAAAATTTGAAAAAAAATTTTGAAAAAAAATTTTGAAAAAAAATTTTGAAAAAACATTTTGAAAAAAACATTTTGAAAAAAAATTTTGAAAAAAAATTTGAAAAAACATTTTGAAAAAAAATTTTGAAAAAAATTTTGAAAAAAAAATTAAAAAAAATTTTGAAAAAAAATTTTGAAAAAAAAATTTTGAAAAAAAATTTTGAAAAAAAAATTTGAAAAAAAAATTTGAAAAAGAATTTTGAAAAAAAATTTTGAAAAAAAATTTTTAAAAAAAATTTCGAAAAAAATTTCGAAAAAAAAGTTCGAAAAAAAATTTTGAAAAAAAATTTCGAAAAAAAAATTTCGAAAAAAAAATTTCGAAAAAAAATTTTGAAAAAAAATTTTGAAAAAAAATTTTCAAAAAAAATTTTCAAAAAAAATTTTGAAAAAAAAATTTTGAAAAAAAATTTTGAAAAAAAAATTTGAAAAAAAATTTTGAAAAAAAATTTGGAAAAAAAATTTTGAAAAAAAAGTTCGAAAAAAAATTTTGAAAAAAAAATTTGAAAAAAAATTTCGAAAAAAATTTCGAAAAAAAAATTTGAAAAAAAATTTTAAAAAAAAATTTTGAAAAAAAATTTCGAAAAAAAATTTCGAAAAAAAATTTTGAAAAAAAATTTTGAAAAAAAATTTTGAAAAAAAAGTTTGAAAAAAAATTTTGAAAAAAAAATTTGAAAAAAAATTTTGAAAAAAAAATTTTGAAAAAAAAATTTTGAAAAAAAAATTTTGAAAAAAATTTGAAAAAAAATGTTGAAAAAAAATTTTGAAAAAAAATTTTGAAAAAAAATTCCAAAAAAAAATTTTGAAAAAAAAATTTGAAAAAAAATTTTGAAAAAAAATTTTGAAAAAAAATTTTGAAAAAAATTTTGAAAAAAATTTTGAAAAAAAATTTTGAAAAAAAATTTTGAAAAAAAATTTGAAAAAAAATTTTGAAAAAAAATTTTGAAAAAAAATTTTGAAAAAAAAATTTGAAAAAAAATTTTGAAAAAAAATTTTGAAAAAAAAATTTGAAAAAAATATTTTGAAAAAAATTTTGAAAAAAAAATTATAAAAAAATTTTGAAAAAAAATTTTGAAAAAAAAATTTGAAAAAAAACTTTGAAAAAAAATTTTGAAAAAAAATTTTGAAAAAAAATTTTAAAAAAAATTTTTAAAAAAAATTTTAAAAAAAATTTTTAAAAAAAATTTGAAAAAAAATGTTGAAAAAAAATTTTGAAAAAAAATTTTGAAAAAAAATTCCAAAAAAAAATTTTGAAAAAAAAATTTGAAAAAAAATTTTGAAAAAAAATTTTGAAAAAAAATTTTGAAAAAAATTTTGAAAAAAATTTTGAAAAAAAATTTTGAAAAAAAATTTTGAAAAAAAATTTGAAAAAAAATTTTGAAAAAAAATTTTGAAAAAAAATTTTGAAAAAAAAATTTGAAAAAAAATTTTGAAAAAAAATTTTGAAAAAAAAATTTGAAAAAAATATTTTGAAAAAACATTTTGAAAAAAAATTTTGAAAAAAAAATTTTGAAAAAAATTTTGAAAAAAAATATTGAAAAAAAATTTTGAAAAAAATTTTGAAAAAAAAATTTGAAAAAAAATTTTGAAAAAAAATTTTGAAAAAAAATTTTGAAAAAAAATTTTGAAAAAAAATTTTGAAAAAAAATTTTGAAAAAAAATTTTGAAAAAAAAATTTGAAAAAAAAATTTTGAAAAAAAATTTTGAAAAAAAAATTTTGAAAAAAAATTTTGAAAAAAAATTTTGAAAAAAAAATTTTGAAAAAAAAATTTTGAAAAAAAAATTTTGAAAAAAAATTTTGAAAAAAAAATTTTGAAAAAAATTTTGAAAAAAAAATTTTTGAAAAAAAATTTTGAAAAAAAATTTTGAAAAAAAATTTTGAAAAAAAATTTTGAAAAAAAATTTTGAAAAAAAATTTTGAAAAAAAAATTTGAAAAAATATTTTGAAAAAACATTTTGAAAAAAACATTTTGAAAAAAAATTTTGAAAAAAAATTTTGAAAAAAAATTTGAAAAAACATTTTGAAAAAAAATTTTGAAAAAAATTTTGAAAAAAAAATTATAAAAAAAATTTTGAAAAAAAATTTTGAAAAAAAAATTTGAAAAAAAATTTTGAAAAAAATTTGAAAAAAAATTTTGAAAAAAAAATTTGAAAAAAAATTTTGAAAAAAAATTTTGAAAAAAAAATTTGAAAAAAAATTTTGAAAAAAAATTTTGAAAAAAAATTTCGAAAAAAAATTTTGAAAAAAAAATTTGAAAAAAAATTTCGAAAAAAAAATTTCGAAAAAAAAATTTCGAAAAAAAATTTTGAAAAAAAATTTTGAAAAAAAATTTTCAAAAAAAATTTTCAAAAAAAATTTTCAAAAAAAAATTTTAAAAAAAATTTTGAAACAAAATTTTGAAAAAAAAATTTGAAAAAAAATTTTGAAAAAAAATTTTGAAAAAAAAATTTTGAAAAAAAATTTTGAGAAAAATTTTTGAAAAAAAATTTCGAAAAAAAATTTTGAAAAAAAAATTTGAAAAAAAATTTCGAAAAAAAATTTCGAAAAAAAAATTTCGAAAAAAAATTTTGAAAAAAAATTTTGAAAAAAAATTTTGAAAAAAAATTTGAAAAAAAAATTTTGAAAAAAAATTTCGAAAAAAAGTTCGAAAAAAAATTTTGAAAAAAAAATTTGAAAAAAAATTTCGAAAAAAAATTTCGAAAAAAAAATTTTGAAAAAAAATTTAAAAAAAAAATTTTGAAAAAAAATTTCGAAAAAAAATTTCGAAAAAAAATTTTGAAAAAAAATTTTGAAAAAAAATTTTGAAAAAAAATTTTGAAAATAAATTTTGAAAAAAAATTTTGAAAAAAAATTTTGAAAAAAAATTTTGAAAAAAAATTTTGAAAAAAAATTTTGAAAAAAAAATTTTGAAAAAAAAATTTTGAAAAAAAATTTTGAAAAAAAAATTTTGAAAAAAATTTTGAAAAAAATTTTGAAAAAAAATTTTGAAAAAAAATTTTGAAAAAAAATTTTGAAAAAAAATTTTGAAAAAAAATTTTGAAAAAAAATTTGAAAAAAAAATTTTGAAAAAAAATTTTGAAAAAATATTTTGAAAAAACATTTTGAAAAAAACATTTTGAAAAAAAATTTTGAAAAAAAATTTGAAAAAACATTTTGAAAAAAAATTTTGAAAAAAATTTTGAAAAAAAAATTTAAAAAAATTTTGAAAAAAAATTTTGAAAAAAAAATTTTGAAAAAAAATTTTGAAAAAAAAATTTGAAAAAAAAATTTGAAAAAAAATTTTGAAAAAAAATTTTGAAAAAAAATTTTTAAAAAAAATTTCGAAAAAAATTTCGAAAAAAAAGTTCGAAAAAAAATTTTGAAAAAAAATTTCGAAAAAAAAATTTCGAAAAAAAAATTTCGAAAAAAAATTTTGAAAAAAAATTTTGAAAAAAAATTTTCAAAAAAAATTTTCAAAAAAAATTTTGAAAAAAAAATTTTGAAAAAAAATTTTGAAAAAAAAATTTGAAAAAAAATTTTGAAAAAAAATTTGGAAAAAAAATTTTGAAAAAAAAGTTCGAAAAAAAATTTTGAAAAAAAAATTTGAAAAAAAATTTCGAAAAAAAATTTCGAAAAAAAAAATTTGAAAAAAAATTTTAAAAAAAAATTTTGAAAAAAAATTTCGAAAAAAAATTTCGAAAAAAAATTTTGAAAAAAAATTTTGAAAAAAAATTTTGAAAAAAAAGTTTGAAAAAAAATTTTGAAAAAAAAATTTGAAAAAAAATTTTGAAAAAAAAATTTTGAAAAAAAAATTTTGAAAAAAAAATTTTGAAAAAAAATTTTGAAAAAAAAATTTTGAAAAAAATTTTGAAAAAAAAATTTTTGAAAAAAAATTTTGAAAAAAAATTTTGAAAAAAAATTTTGAAAAAAAATTTTGAAAAAAAATTTTGAAAAAAAATTTTGAAAAAAAATTTTGAAAAAATATTTTGAAAAAACATTTTGAAAAAAACATTTTGAAAAAAAATTTTGAAAAAAAATTTTGAAAAAAAATTTGAAAAAACATTTTGAAAAAAAATTTTGAAAAAAATTTTGAAAAAAAAATTATAAAAAAAATTTTGAAAAAAAATTTTGAAAAAAAAATTTGAAAAAAAACTTTGAAAAAAAATTTTGAAAAAAAATTTTGAAAAAAAATTTTAAAAAAAATTTTTAAAAAAAATTTTTAAAAAAATTTTTAAAAAAAATTTGAAAAAAAATGTTGAAAAAAAATTTTGAAAAAAAATTTTGAAAAAAAATTCCAAAAAAAAATTTTGAAAAAAAAATTTGAAAAAAAATTTTGAAAAAAAATTTTGAAAAAAAATTTTGAAAAAAATTTTGAAAAAAATTTTGAAAAAAAATTTTGAAAAAAAATTTTGAAAAAAAATTTGAAAAAAAATTTTGAAAAAAAATTTTGAAAAAAAATTTTGAAAAAAAATTTGAAAAAAAATTTTGAAAAAAAATTTTGAAAAAAAAATTTGAAAAAAATATTTTGAAAAAACATTTTGAAAAAAAATTTTGAAAAAAAAATTTTGAAAAAAAATTTTGAAAAAAAATATTGAAAAAAAATTTTGAAAAAAATTTTGAAAAAAAAATTTGAAAAAAAATTTTGAAAAAAAATTTTGAAAAAAAATTTTGAAAAAAAATTTTGAAAAAAAATTTTGAAAAAAAATTTTGAAAAAAAATTTTGAAAAAAAAAATTTGAAAAAAAAATTTTGAAAAAAAATTTTGAAAAAAAAATTTTGAAAAAAAATTTTGAAAAAAAATTTTGAAAAAAAAATTTTGAAAAAAAAATTTTGAAAAAAAAATTTTGAAAAAAAATTTTGAAAAAAAAATTTTGAAAAAAATTTTGAAAAAAAAATTTTTGAAAAAAAATTTTGAAAAAAAATTTTGAAAAAAAATTTTGAAAAAAAATTTTGAAAAAAAATTTTGAAAAAAAAATTTGAAAAAATATTTTGAAAAAACATTTTGAAAAAAACATTTTGAAAAAAAATTTTGAAAAAAAATTTTGAAAAAAAATTTGAAAAAACATTTTGAAAAAAAATTTTGAAAAAAATTTTGAAAAAAAAATTATAAAAAAAATTTTGAAAAAAAATTTTGAAAAAAAATTTGAAAAAAAACTTTGAAAAAAAATTTTGAAAAAAAATTTTGAAAAAAAATTTTGAAAAAAAATTTTGAAAAAAAATTTGAAAAAAAATTTGAAAAAAAATTTTGAAAAAAAATTTTGAAAAAAAATTTTGAAAAAAAATTTTGAAAAAAAATTTTGAAAAAAATTTTGCAAAAAATTTTGAAAAAAAATTTTGAAAAAAAATTTTGAAAAAAAATTTGAAAAAAAATTTTGAAAAAAAATTTTGAAAAAAAATTTTGAAAAAAAAATTTGAAAAAAAATTTTGAAAAAAAATTTTGAAAAAAAAATTTGAAAAAAATATTTTGAAAAAACATTTTGAAAAAAAATTTTGAAAAAAAAATTTTGAAAAAAAATTTTGAAAAAAAATATTGAAAAAAAATTTTGAAAAAAATTTTGAAAAAAAAATTTGAAAAAAAATTTTGAAAAAAAATTTTGAAAAAAATTTTGAAAAAAAAATTTTGAAAAAAAAATTTTGAAAAAAAAATTTTGAAAAAAAATTTTGAAAAAAAATTTGAAAAAAAATTTTGAAAAAAAATTTTGGAAAAAAAAATTTGAAAAAAAATTTTGGAAAAAAAAATTTGGAAAAAAAAATTTGAAAAAAAATTTTGAAAAAAAATTTTGAAAAAAAATTTTGAAAAAAAATTTGAAAAAAAATTTTGAAAAAAATATTTTGAAAAAACCTTTTGAAAAAAAATTTTGAAAAAAAAATTTTGAAAAAAATTTTAAAAAAAATTTTGAAAAAAAATTTTGAAAAAAAATTTTGAAAAAAACATTTGAAAAAAAATTTTGAAAAAAAATTTTGAAAAAAAAATTTGAAAAAAAATTTTGAAAAAAAATTTTGAAAAAAAATTTTTAAAAAAATTTTGAAAAAAAATTTTGAAAAAGAATTTTGAAAAAAAATTTTGAAAAAAAATTTTGAAAAAAAATTTTGAAAAAAAAATTTGAAAAAAAATTTTGAAAAAAAAAATTTTAAAAAAATTTTGAAAAAAAATTTTGAAAAAAAATTTTGAAAAAAAATTTGAAAAAAAATTTTGAAAATAAATTTTGAAAAAAAATTTTGAAAAAAATTTTATAAAAAAAATTTGAAAAAAAATTTTGAAAAAAAATTTTGAAAAAAAATTTTGAAAAAAAATTTTGTAAAAAAATTTTGAAAAAAAATTTTGAAAAAAATTTGAAAAAAAATTTAAAAAAAAAATGTTGAAAAAAAATTTTAAAAAAAATTTTGAAAAAAAACTGAAAAAAAATTTTGAAAAAAAAATTTGAAAAAAAATTTTGAAAAAAAATTTTGAAAAAAAATTGTAAAAAAAAATTTTGAAAAAATATTTTGAAAAAAAAAATTTTGAAAAAAAAATTTGAAAAAAAATTTTGAAAAAAAATTTTGAAAAAAAATTGTGAAAAAAAATTTTGAAAAAAAATTGTGAAAAAAAATTTTGAAAAAAAATTTTGAAAAAAAATTTCGAAAAAAAATTTCGAAAAAAAATTTGAAAAAAAATTTCGAAAAAAAATTTCGAAAAAAAAATTTCGAAAAAAAATTTCGAAAAAAAATTTTGAAAAAAAATTTTGAAAAAAAATTTTGAAAAAAATTTTGAAAAAAAATTTTCAAAAAAAAATTTGAAAAAAAATTTTGAAAAAAAATTTTGAAAAAAAATTTTGAAAAAAAAATTTGAAAAAAAAACTTGAAAAAATAATTTTGAAAAAAAAATTTGAAAAAAAATTTTGAAAAAAAATTTTGAAAAAAAATTTTAAAAAAAATTTTAAAAAAAATTTTAAAAAAAATTTTGAAAAAAAATTTTGAAAAAAAATGTTGAAAAAAAATTTTGAAAAAAATTTTGAAAAAAAATTTTGAAAAAAAATTTTGAAAAAAAATTTTGAAAAAAAATTTTGGAAAAAAATTTTGAAAAAAAATTTTGAAAAAAATTTTAAAAAAAATTTTGAAAAAAAATTTTGAAAAAAATTGTTGAAAAAAAATTTTGAAAAAAGATTTTGAAAAAAAAATTTTGAAAAAAAATTTTGAAAAAAAATTTTGAAAAAAAATTTTGAAAAAAAATGTTGAAAAAAAATGTTGAAAAAAATTTTGAAGAAAAATTTTGAAAAAAAAATTTGAAAAAAAATTTTGAAAAAAAATTTTGAAAAAAAATTTTGAAAAAAAATTTTGAAAAAAAATTTTGAAAAAAAAATTTGAAAAAAAAATTTGAAAAAAATTTTGAAAAAAAATTTGAAAAAAATTTTGAAAAAAAAATTTGAAAAAAAATTTTGAAAAAAAATTTGAAAAAAAATTTCGAAAAAAAATTTCGAAAAAAAATTTCGAAAAACAAGTTCGAAACAAGTTCGAAAAACAAGTTCGAAAAAAAATTTCGAAAAAAAATTTTGAAAAAAAAAATTTGAAAAAAATTTTGAAAAAAAATTTTGAAAAAAAATTTTGAAAAAAATTTGAAAAAAAATTTTGAAAAAAAATTTTGAAAAAAAATTTGAAAAAAAATTTTGAAAAAAAATTTTGAAAAAAAATTTTGAAAAAAAATTTTGAAAAAAAATTTTGAAAAAAAATTTTGAAAAAAAATTTTGAAAAAAAAGTTTGAAAAAAAATTTTGAAAAAAAATTTTGAAAAAAAATTTTGAAAAAAAAATTTGAAAAAAAATTTCGAAAAAAAATTTCGAAAAAAAAATTTCGAAAAAAAATTTTGAAAAAAAATTTTGAAAAAAAATTTGAAAAAAAAATTTTGAAAAAAAATTTCGAAAAAAAGTTCGAAAAAAAATTTTGAAAAAAAAATTTGAAAAAAAATTTCGAAAAAAAATTTCGAAAAAAAAAATTTGAAAAAAAATTTAAAAAAAAAATTTTGAAAAAAAATTTCGAAAAAAAATTTCGAAAAAAAATTTTGAAAAAAAATTTTGAAAATAAATTTTGAAAAAAAATTTTGAAAAAAAATTTTGAAAAAAAATTTTGAAAAAAAATTTTGAAAAAAAAATTTTGAAAAAAAAATTTTGAAAAAAAATTTTGAAAAAAAAATTTTGAAAAAAATTTTGAAAAAAAAATTTTGAAAAAAAATTTTGAAAAAAAATTTGGAAAAAAAATTTTCAAAAAAAATTTTGAAAAAAATTTTGAAAAAAAATTTTGAAAAAAAATTTTGAAAAAAAATTTTGAAAAAAAATTTTGAAAAAAAATTTTGAAAAAAATTTTGAAAAAATATTTTGAAAAAATATTTTGAAAAAAAAGTTCGAAAAAAAATTTCGAAAAAAAATTTCGAAAAAAAATTTTGAAAAAAAATTTTCAAAAAAAATTTTCAAAAAAAATTTTCAAAAAAAATTTTGAAAAAAAATTTTTAAAAAAAATTTTGAAAAAAAATTTTGAAAAAAAAATTTGAAAAAAAATTTTGAAAAAAAATTTTGAAAAAAAAATTTTGAAAAAAAATTTTGAAAAAAAATTTGAAAAAAAATTTTGAAAAAAAATTTTGAAAAAAAATTTCGAAAAAAAATTTTGAAAAAAAATTTCGAAAAAAAATTTTGAAAAAAAAATTTGAAAAAAAATTTCGAAAAAAAATTTCGAAAAAAAAATTTCGAAAAAAAATTTTGAAAAAAAATTTTGAAAAAAAATTTTGAAAAAAAATTTGAAAAAAAAATTTTGAAAAAAAATTTCGAAAAAAAAGTTCGAAAAAAAATTTTGAAAAAAACATTTGAAAAAAAATTTCGAAAAAAAATTTCGAAAAAAAAAATTTGAAAAAAAATTTTAAAAAAAAATTTTGAAAAAAAAATTCGAAAAAAAATTTCGAAAAAAAATTTTGAAAAAAAATTTTGAAAAAAAATTTTGAAAAAAAATTTTGAAAAAAAATTTTGAAAAAAAAATTTTGAAAAAAAAATTTTGAAAAAAAATTTTGAAAAAAAAATTTTGAAAAAAATTTTGAAAAAAAAATTTTGAAAAAAAATTTTGAAAAAAAATTTTGAAAAAAAATTTTGAAAAAAAATTTTGAAAAAAAATTTTGAAAAAAAATTTTGAAAAAACATTTTGAAAAAAACATTTTGAAAAAAAATTTTGAAAAAAAATTTGAAAAAACATTTTGAAAAAAAATTTTGAAAAAAATTTTGAAAAAAAAATTATAAAAAAAATTTTGAAAAAAAATTTTGAAAAAAAAATTTGAAAAAAAATTTTGAAAAAAAATTTTGGAAAAAAAAATTATAAAAAAAATTTTGAAAAAAAATTTTGAAAAAAAAATTTGAAAAAAAACTGAAAAAAAATTTTGAAAAAAAATTTTGAAAAAAAATTTTGAAAAAAAATTTTGAAAAAAAATTTGAAAAAAAATTTGAAAAAAAATTTTGAAAAAAAATTTTGAAAAAAAATTTTGAAAAAAAATTTTGAAAAAAAATTTTGAAAAAAATTTTGCAAAAAATTTTGAAAAAAAATTTTGAAAAAAAATTTTGAAAAAAAATTTGAAAAAAAATTTTGAAAAAAAATTTTGAAAAAAAATTTTGAAAAAAAAATTTGAAAAAAAAATTTGAAAAAAAATTTTGAAAAAAAATTTTGAAAAAAAAATTTGAAAAAAATATTTTGAAAAAACATTTTGAAAAAAAAATTTTGAAAAAAAAATTTTGAAAAAAAATTTTGAAAAAAAATATTGAAAAAAAATTTTGAAAAAAATTTTGAAAAAAAAATTTGAAAAAAAATTTTGAAAAAAAATTTTGAAAAAAATTTTGAAAAAAAAATTTTGAAAAAAAAATTTTGAAAAAAAAATTTTGAAAAAAAATTTTGAAAAAAAATTTGAAAAAAAATTTTGAAAAAAAATTTTGGAAAAAAAAATTTGAAAAAAAATTTTGGAAAAAAAAATTTTGGAAAAAAAAATTTGAAAAAAAATTTTGAAAAAAAATTTTGAAAAAAAATTTTGAAAAAAAATTTGAAAAAAAATTTTGAAAAAAATATTTTGAAAAAACATTTTGAAAAAAAATTTTGAAAAAAAAATTTTGAAAAAAAATTTTAAAAAAAATTTTGAAAAAAAATTTTGAAAAAAAATTTTGAAAAAAACATTTGAAAAAAAATTTTGAAAAAAAATTTTGAAAAAAAATTTGAAAAAAAATTTTGAAAAAAAATTTTGAAAAAAAATTTTTAAAAAAATTTTGAAAAAAAATTTTGAAAAAGAATTTTGAAAAAAAATTTTGAAAAAAAATTTTGAAAAAAATTTTGAAAAAAAAATTTGAAAAAAAATTTTGAAAAAAAAAATTTTAAAAAAATTTTGAAAAAAAATTTTGAAAAAAAATTTTGAAAAAAAATTTGAAAAAAAATTTTGAAAAAAAATTTTGAAAAAAAATTTTGAAAAAAATTTTATAAAAAAAATTTGAAAAAAAATTTTGAAAAAAAATTTTGAAAAAAAATTTTGAAAAAAAATTTTGTAAAAAAATTTTGAAAAAAAATTTTGAAAAAAATTTGAAAAAAAATTTAAAAAAAAAATGTTGAAAAAAAATTTTAAAAAAAATTTTGAAAAAAAACTGAAAAAAAATTTTGAAAAAAAAATTTGAAAAAAAATTTTGAAAAAAAATTTTGAAAAAAAATTGTAAAAAAAAATTTTGAAAAAATATTTTGAAAAAAAAAATTTTGGAAAAAAAAATTTGAAAAAAAATTTTGAAAAAAAATTTTGAAAAAAAATTGTGAAAAAAAATTTTGAAAAAAAATTGTGAAAAAAAATTTTGAAAAAAAATTTTGAAAAAAAATTTCGAAAAAAAATTTCGAAAAAAAAATTTGAAAAAAAATTTCGAAAAAAAATTTCGAAAAAAAAATTTCGAAAAAAAATTTCGAAAAAAAATTTTGAAAAAAAATTTTGAAAAAAAATTTTGAAAAAAAATTTTGAAAAAAAATTTTCAAAAAAAAATTTGAAAAAAAATTTTGAAAAAAAATTTTGAAAAAAAATTTTGAAAAAAAAATTTGAAAAAAAAACTTGAAAAAATAATTTTGAAAAAAAAATTTGAAAAAAAATTTTGAAAAAAAATTTTGAAAAAAAATTTTAAAAAAAATTTTAAAAAAAATTTTAAAAAAAATTTTGAAAAAAAATTTTGAAAAAAAATGTTGAAAAAAAATTTTGAAAAAAATTTTGAAAAAAAATTTTGAAAAAAAATTTTGAAAAAAAATTTTGAAAAAAAATTTTGGAAAAAAATTTTGAAAAAAAATTTTGAAAAAAAATTTTAAAAAAAATTTTGAAAAAAAATTTTGAAAAAAAATGTTAAAAAAAAATTTTGAAAAAAGATTTTGAAAAAAAAATTTTGAAAAAAAATTTTGAAAAAAAATTTTGAAAAAAAATTTTGAAAAAAAATGTTGAAAAAAAATGTTGAAAAAAAATTTTGAAGAAAAATTTTGAAAAAAAAATTTGAAAAAAAATTTTGAAAAAAAATTTTGAAAAAAAATTTTGAAAAAAAATTTTGAAAAAAAATTTTGAAAAAAAAATTTGAAAAAAAAATTTGAAAAAAATTTTGAAAAAAAATTTGAAAAAAATTTTGAAAAAAAAATTTGAAAAAAAATTTTGAAAAAAAATTTGAAAAAAAATTTCGAAAAAAAATTTCGAAAAAAAATTTCGAAAAACAAGTTCGAAACAAGTTCGAAAAACAAGTTCGAAAAAAAATTTCGAAAAAAAATTTTGAAAAAAAAAATTTGAAAAAAAATTTTGAAAAAAAATTTTGAAAAAAAATTTTGAAAAAAATTTGAAAAAAAATTTTGAAAAAAAATTTTGAAAAAAAATTTGAAAAAAAATTTTGAAAAAAAATTTTGAAAAAAAATTTTGAAAAAAAATTTTGAAAAAAAATTTTGAAAAAAAATTTTGAAAAAAAATTTTGAAAAAAAAATTTGAAAAAAAAATTTGAAAAAAAATTTTGAAAAAAAAATTTGAAAAAAAAATTTGAAAAAAAATTTTGAAAAAAAAATTTGAAAAAAAATTTTGAAAAAAAATTTTGAAAAAAAATTTTGAAAAAAAAAATTGAAAAAAAATTTTGAAAAAAAAATTTTGAAAATAAATTTTGAAAAAAAAAATTTTAAAAAAAAATTTGAAAAAAAAATTTTGAAAAAAAATTTTGAAAAAAAAGTTTGAAAAAAAATTTTGAAAAAAAATTTTGAAAAAAAATTTTGAAAAAAAAATTTGAAAAAAAATTTCGAAAAAAAATTTCGAAAAAAAAATTTCGAAAAAAAATTTTGAAAAAAAATTTTGAAAAAAAATTTGAAAAAAAAATTTTGAAAAAAAATTTCGAAAAAAAGTTCGAAAAAAAATTTTGAAAAAAAAATTTGAAAAAAAATTTCGAAAAAAAATTTCGAAAAAAAAAATTTGAAAAAAAAATTTAAAAAAAAAATTTTGAAAAAAAATTTCGAAAAAAAATTTCGAAAAAAAATTTTGAAAAAAAATTTTGAAAATAAATTTTGAAAAAAAATTTTGAAAAAAAATTTTGAAAAAAAATTTTGAAAAAAAATTTTGAAAAAAAATTTTGAAAAAAAAATTTTGAAAAAAAAATTTTGAAAAAAAATTTTGAAAAAAAAATTTTGAAAAAAATTTTGAAAAAAAAATTTTGAAAAAAAATTTTGAAAAAAAATTTGGAAAAAAAATTTTCAAAAAAAATTTTGAAAAAAATTTTGAAAAAAAATTTTGAAAAAAAATTTTGAAAAAAAATTTTGAAAAAAAATTTTGAAAAAAAATTTTGAAAAAAAATTTTGAAAAAATATTTTGAAAAAATATTTTGAAAAAAAAGTTCGAAAAAAAATTTCGAAAAAAAATTTCGAAAAAAAATTTTGAAAAAAAATTTTCAAAAAAAATTTTCAAAAAAAATTTTCAAAAAAAATTTTGAAAAAAAATTTTTAAAAAAAATTTTGAAAAAAAATTTTGAAAAAAAAATTTGAAAAAAAATTTTGAAAAAAAATTTTGAAAAAAAAATTTTGAAAAAAAATTTTGAAAAAAAATTTTGAAAAAAAATTTTGAAAAAAAATTTCGAAAAAAAATTTTGAAAAAAAATTTCGAAAAAAAATTTTGAAAAAAAAATTTGAAAAAAAATTTCGAAAAAAAATTTCGAAAAAAAAATTTCGAAAAAAAATTTTGAAAAAAAATTTTGAAAAAAAATTTTGAAAAAAAATTTGAAAAAAAAATTTTGAAAAAAAATTTCGAAAAAAAAGTTCGAAAAAAAATTTTGAAAAAAACATTTGAAAAAAAATTTCGAAAAAAAATTTCGAAAAAAAAAATTTGAAAAAAAATTTTAAAAAAAAATTTTGAAAAAAAAATTCGAAAAAAAATTTCGAAAAAAAATTTTGAAAAAAAATTTTGAAAAAAAATTTTGAAAAAAAATTTTGAAAAAAAATTTTGAAAAAAAATTTTGAAAAAAAATTTTGAAAAAAAAATTTTGAAAAAAAAATTTTGAAAAAAAATTTTGAAAAAAAAATTTTGAAAAAAATTTTGAAAAAAAAATTTTGAAAAAAAATTTTGAAAAAAAATTTTGAAAAAAAATTTTGAAAAAAAATTTTGAAAAAAAATTTTGAAAAAAAATTTTGAAAAAACATTTTGAAAAAAACATTTTGAAAAAAAATTTTGAAAAAAAATTTGAAAAAACATTTTGAAAAAAAATTTTGAAAAAAATTTTGAAAAAAAAATTATAAAAAAAATTTTGAAAAAAAATTTTGAAAAAAAAATTTTAAAAAAAATTTTGAAAAAAAATTTTGGAAAAAAAAATTTGAAAAAAAATTTTGGAAAAAAAAATTTTGGAAAAAAAAATTTGAAAAAAAATTTTGAAAAAAAATTTTGAAAAAAAATTTTGAAAAAAAAATTTGAAAAAAAAATTTGAAAAAAACATTTGAAAAAAAATTTTGAAAAAAAATTTTGAAAAAAAAATTTGAAAAAAAATTTTGAAAAAAAATTTTGAAAAAAAATTTTTAAAAAAATTTTGAAAAAAAATTTTGAAAAAGAATTTTGAAAAAAAATTTTGAAAAAAAATTTTGAAAAAAAATTTTGAAAAAAAAATTTGAAAAAAAATTTTGAAAAAAAAAATTTTAAAAAAATTTTGAAAAAAAATTTTGAAAAAAAATTTTGAAAAAAAATTTGAAAAAAAATTTTGAAAAAAAATTTTGAAAAAAAATTTTGAAAAAAATTTTATAAAAAAAATTTGAAAAAAAATTTTGAAAAAAAATTTTGAAAAAAAATTTTGAAAAAAAATTTTGTAAAAAAATTTTGAAAAAAAATTTTGAAAAAAATTTGAAAAAAAATTTAAAAAAAAAATGTTGAAAAAAAATTTTAAAAAAAATTTTGAAAAAAAACTGAAAAAAAATTTTGAAAAAAAAATTTGAAAAAAAATTTTGAAAAAAAATTTTGAAAAAAAATTGTAAAAAAAAATTTTGAAAAAATATTTTGAAAAAAAAAATTTTGAAAAAAAAATTTGAAAAAAAATTTTGAAAAAAAATTTTGAAAAAAAATTGTGAAAAAAAATTTTGAAAAAAAATTGTGAAAAAAAATTTTGAAAAAAAATTTTGAAAAAAAATTTCGAAAAAAAATTTCGAAAAAAAAATTTGAAAAAAAATTTCGAAAAAAAATTTCGAAAAAAAAATTTCGAAAAAAAATTTCGAAAAAAAATTTTGAAAAAAAATTTTGAAAAAAAATTTTGAAAAAAAATTTTGAAAAAAAATTTTGAAAAAAAATTTTCAAAAAAAAATTTGAAAAAAAATTTTGAAAAAAAATTTTGAAAAAAAATTTTGAAAAAAAAATTTGAAAAAAAAACTTGAAAAAATAATTTTGAAAAAAAAATTTGAAAAAAAATTTTGAAAAAAAATTTTGAAAAAAAATTTTAAAAAAAATTTTAAAAAAAATTTTAAAAAAAATTTTGAAAAAAAATTTTGAAAAAAAATGTTGAAAAAAAATTTTGAAAAAAATTTTGAAAAAAAATTTTGAAAAAAAATTTTGAAAAAAAATTTTGAAAAAAAATTTTGGAAAAAAATTTTGAAAAAAAATTTTGAAAAAAAATTTTAAAAAAAATTTTGAAAAAAAATTTTGAAAAAAAATGTTGAAAAAAAATTTTGAAAAAAGATTTTGAAAAAAAAATTTTGAAAAAAAATTTTGAAAAAAAATTTTGAAAAATGATTTTGAAAAAAAATTTTGAAAAAAAATTTTGAAAAAAAATTTTGAAAAAAAATTTTGAAAAAACATTTTGAAAAAAAATTTTGAAAAAAATTTTGAAAAAAAAATTATAAAAAAAATTTTGAAAAAAAATTTTGAAAAAAAAATTTGAAAAAAAACTTTGAAAAAAAATTTTGAAAAAAAATTTTGAAAAAAAATTTTGAAAAAAAATTTTGAAAAAAAATTTGAAAAAAAATTTGAAAAAAAATTTTGAAAAAAAATTTTGAAAAAAAATTTTGAAAAAAAATTTTGAAAAAAAATTTTGAAAAAAATTTTGCAAAAAATTTTGAAAAAAAATTTTGAAAAAAAATTTTGAAAAAAAATTTGAAAAAAAATTTTGAAAAAAAATTTTGAAAAAAAATTTTGAAAAAAAAATTTGAAAAAAAATTTTGAAAAAAAATTTTGAAAAAAAAATTTGAAAAAAATATTTTGAAAAAACATTTTGAAAAAAAATTTTGAAAAAAAAATTTTGAAAAAAAATTTTGAAAAAAAATATTGAAAAAAAATTTTGAAAAAAATTTTGAAAAAAAAATTTGAAAAAAAATTTTGAAAAAAAATTTTGAAAAAAATTTTGAAAAAAAAATTTTGAAAAAAAAATTTTGAAAAAAAAATTTTGAAAAAAAATTTTGAAAAAAAATTTGAAAAAAAATTTTGAAAAAAAATTTTGGAAAAAAAAATTTGAAAAAAAATTTTGGAAAAAAAAATTTTGGAAAAAAAAATTTGAAAAAAAATTTTGAAAAAAAATTTTGAAAAAAAATTTTGAAAAAAAATTTTGAAAAAAAATTTGAAAAAAAATTTTGAAAAAAATATTTTGAAAAAACATTTTGAAAAAAAATTTTGAAAAAAAAATTTTGAAAAAAAATTTTAAAAAAAATTTTGAAAAAAAATTTTGAAAAAAACATTTGAAAAAAAATTTTGAAAAAAAATTTTGAAAAAAAAATTTGAAAAAAAATTTTGAAAAAAAATTTTGAAAAAAAATTTTTAAAAAAATTTTGAAAAAAAATTTTGAAAAAGAATTTTGAAAAAAAATTTTGAAAAAAAATTTTGAAAAAAAATTTTGAAAAAAAAATTTGAAAAAAAATTTTGAAAAAAAAAATTTTAAAAAAATTTTGAAAAAAAATTTTGAAAAAAAATTTTGAAAAAAAATTTGAAAAAAAATTTTGAAAAAAAATTTTGAAAAAAAATTTTGAAAAAAATTTTATAAAAAAAATTTGAAAAAAAATTTTGAAAAAAAATTTTGAAAAAAAATTTTGAAAAAAAATTTTGTAAAAAAATTTTGAAAAAAAATTTTGAAAAAAATTTGAAAAAAAATTTAAAAAAAAAATGTTGAAAAAAAATTTTAAAAAAAATTTTGAAAAAAAACTGAAAAAAAATTTTGAAAAAAAAATTTGAAAAAAAATTTTGAAAAAAAATTTTGAAAAAAAATTGTAAAAAAAAATTTTGAAAAAATATTTTGAAAAAAAAAATTTTGAAAAAAAAATTTGAAAAAAAATTTTGAAAAAAAATTTTGAAAAAAAATTGTGAAAAAAAATTTTGAAAAAAAATTGTGAAAAAAAATTTTGAAAAAAAATTTTGAAAAAAAATTTCGAAAAAAAATTTCGAAAAAAAAATTTGAAAAAAAATTTCGAAAAAAAATTTCGAAAAAAAAATTTCGAAAAAAAATTTCGAAAAAAAATTTTGAAAAAAAATTTTGAAAAAAAATTTTGAAAAAAAATTTTGAAAAAAAATTTTCAAAAAAAAATTTGAAAAAAAATTTTGAAAAAAAATTTTGAAAAAAAATTTTGAAAAAAAAATTTGAAAAAAAAACTTGAAAAAATAATTTTGAAAAAAAAATTTGAAAAAAAATTTTGAAAAAAAATTTTGAAAAAAAATTTTAAAAAAAATTTTAAAAAAAATTTTAAAAAAAATTTTGAAAAAAAATTTTGAAAAAAAATGTTGAAAAAAAATTTTGAAAAAAATTTTGAAAAAAAATTTTGAAAAAAAATTTTGAAAAAAAATTTTGAAAAAAAATTTTGGAAAAAAATTTTGAAAAAAAATTTTGAAAAAAAATTTTAAAAAAAATTTTGAAAAAAAATTTTGAAAAAAAATGTTGAAAAAAAATTTTGAAAAAAGATTTTGAAAAAAAAATTTTGAAAAAAAATTTTGAAAAAAAATTTTGAAAAAAAATTTTGAAAAAAAATGTTGAAAAAAAATGTTGAAAAAAAATTTTGAAGAAAAATTTTGAAAAAAAAATTTGAAAAAAAATTTTGAAAAAAAATTTTGAAAAAAAATTTTGAAAAAAAATTTTGAAAAAAAATTTTGAAAAAAAAATTTGAAAAAAAAATTTGAAAAAAATTTTGAAAAAAAATTTGAAAAAAATTTTGAAAAAAAAATTTGAAAAAAAATTTTGAAAAAAAATTTGAAAAAAAATTTCGAAAAAAAATTTCGAAAAAAAATTTCGAAAAACAAGTTCGAAACAAGTTCGAAAAACAAGTTCGAAAAAAAATTTCGAAAAAAAATTTTGAAAAAAAAAATTTGAAAAAAATTTTTGAAAAAAAATTTTGAAAAAAAATTTTGAAAAAAATTTGAAAAAAAATTTTGAAAAAAAATTTTGAAAAAAAATTTGAAAAAAAATTTTGAAAAAAAATTTTGAAAAAAAATTTTGAAAAAAAATTTTGAAAAAAAATTTTGAAAAAAAATTTTGAAAAAAAATTTTGAAAAAAAATTTTGAAAAAAAAATTTGAAAAAAAAATTTGAAAAAAAATTTTGAAAAAAAAATTTGAAAAAAAAATTTGAAAAAAAATTTTGAAAAAAAATTTTGAAAAAAAAATTTGAAAAAAAATTTTGAAAAAAAATTTTAAAAAAAATTTTGAAAAAAAAAATTGAAAAAAAATTTTGAAAAAAAAATTTTGAAAAAAAATTTTGAAAAAAAAAATTTTAAAAAAAAATTTGAAAAAAAAATTTTGAAAAAAAATTTTGAAAAAAAAGTTTGAAAAAAAATTTTGAAAAAAAATTTTGAAAAAAAATTTTGAAAAAAAAATTTGAAAAAAAATTTCGAAAAAAAATTTCGAAAAAAAAATTTCGAAAAAAAATTTTGAAAAAAAATTTTGAAAAAAAATTTGAAAAAAAAATTTTGAAAAAAAATTTCGAAAAAAAGTTCGAAAAAAAATTTTGAAAAAAAAATTTGAAAAAAAATTTCGAAAAAAAATTTCGAAAAAAAAAATTTGAAAAAAAATTTAAAAAAAAAATTTTGAAAAAAAATTTCGAAAAAAAATTTCGAAAAAAAATTTTGAAAAAAAATTTTGAAAATAAATTTTGAAAAAAAATTTTGAAAAAAAATTTTGAAAAAAAATTTTGAAAAAAAATTTTGAAAAAAAATTTTGAAAAAAAAATTTTGAAAAAAAAATTTTGAAAAAAAATTTTGAAAAAAAAATTTTGAAAAAAATTTTGAAAAAAAAATTTTGAAAAAAAATTTTGAAAAAAAATTTGGAAAAAAAATTTTCAAAAAAAATTTTGAAAAAAATTTTGAAAAAAAATTTTGAAAAAAAATTTTGAAAAAAAATTTTGAAAAAAAATTTTGAAAAAAAATTTTGAAAAAAAATTTTGAAAAAATATTTTGAAAAAATATTTTGAAAAAAAAGTTCGAAAAAAAATTTCGAAAAAAAATTTCGAAAAAAAATTTTGAAAAAAAATTTTCAAAAAAAATTTTCAAAAAAAATTTTCAAAAAAAATTTTGAAAAAAAATTTTTAAAAAAAATTTTGAAAAAAAATTTTGAAAAAAAAATTTGAAAAAAAATTTTGAAAAAAAATTTTGAAAAAAAAATTTTGAAAAAAAATTTTGAAAAAAAATTTTGAAAAAAAATTTTGAAAAAAAATTTTGAAAAAAAATTTCGAAAAAAAATTTTGAAAAAAAATTTCGAAAAAAAATTTTGAAAAAAAAATTTGAAAAAAAATTTCGAAAAAAAATTTCGAAAAAAAAATTTCGAAAAAAAATTTTGAAAAAAAATTTTGAAAAAAAATTTTGAAAAAAAATTTGAAAAAAAAATTTTGAAAAAAAATTTCGAAAAAAAAGTTCGAAAAAAAATTTTGAAAAAAACATTTGAAAAAAAATTTCGAAAAAAAATTTCGAAAAAAAAAATTTGAAAAAAAATTCTAAAAAAAAATTTTGAAAAAAAAATTCGAAAAAAAATTTCGAAAAAAAATTTTGAAAAAAAATTTTGAAAAAAAATTTTGAAAAAAAATTTTGAAAAAAAATTTTGAAAAAAAATTTTGAAAAAAAATTTTGAAAAAAAAATTTTGAAAAAAAAATTTTGAAAAAAAATTTTGAAAAAAAAATTTTGAAAAAAATTTTGAAAAAAAAATTTTGAAAAAAAATTTTGAAAAAAAATTTTTAAAAAAAATTTTGAAAAAAAATTTTGAAAAAAAATTTTGAAAAAAAATTTTGAAAAAACATTTTGAAAAAAACATTTTGAAAAAAAATTTTGAAAAAAAATTTGAAAAAACATTTTGAAAAAAAATTTTGAAAAAAATTTTGAAAAAAAAATTATAAAAAAAATTTTGAAAAAAAATTTTGAAAAAAAAATTTGAAAAAAAATTTTGAAAAAAAATTTTGGAAAAAAAAATTATAAAAAAAATTTTGAAAAAAAATTTTGAAAAAAAAATTTGAAAAAAAACTGAAAAAAAATTTTGAAAAAAAATTTTGAAAAAAAATTTTGAAAAAAAATTTTGAAAAAAAATTTGAAAAAAAATTTGAAAAAAAATTTTGAAAAAAAATTTTGAAAAAAAATTTTGAAAAAAAATTTTGAAAAAAAATTTTGAAAAAAATTTTGCAAAAAATTTTGAAAAAAAATTTTGAAAAAAAATTTTGAAAAAAAATTTGAAAAAAAATTTTGAAAAAAAATTTTGAAAAAAAATTTTGAAAAAAAAATTTGAAAAAAAATTTTGAAAAAAAATTTTGAAAAAAAAATTTGAAAAAAATATTTTGAAAAAACATTTTGAAAAAAAATTTTGAAAAAAAAATTTTGAAAAAAAATTTTGAAAAAAAATATTGAAAAAAAATTTTGAAAAAAATTTTGAAAAAAAAATTTGAAAAAAAATTTTGAAAAAAAATTTTGAAAAAAATTTTGAAAAAAAAATTTTGAAAAAAAAATTTTGAAAAAAAAATTTTGAAAAAAAATTTTGAAAAAAAATTTGAAAAAAAATTTTGAAAAAAAATTTTGGAAAAAAAAATTTGAAAAAAAATTTTGGAAAAAAAAATTTTGGAAAAAAAAATTTGAAAAAAAATTTTGAAAAAAAATTTTGAAAAAAAATTTTGAAAAAAAATTTGAAAAAAAATTTTGAAAAAAATATTTTGAAAAAACATTTTGAAAAAAAATTTTGAAAAAAAAATTTTGAAAAAAAATTTTAAAAAAAATTTTGAAAAAAAATTTTGAAAAAAAATTTTGAAAAAAACATTTTGAAAAAAAATTTTGAAAAAAAATTTTGAAAAAAAATTTTTAAAAAAAATTTTGAAAAAAAATTTTGAAAAAAAAATTTGAAAAAAAATTTTGAAAAAAAATTTTGAAAAAAAAATTTTGAAAAAAAATTTTGAAAAAAAATTTTGAAAAAAAATTTTGAAAAAAAATTTTGAAAAAAAATTTCGAAAAAAAATTTTGAAAAAAAATTTCGAAAAAAAATTTTGAAAAAAAAATTTGAAAAAAAATTTCGAAAAAAAATTTCGAAAAAAAAATTTCGAAAAAAAATTTTGAAAAAAAATTTTGAAAAAAAATTTTGAAAAAAAATTTTGAAAAAAAATTTTGAAAAAAAATTTGAAAAAAAAATTTTGAAAAAAAATTTCGAAAAAAAAGTTCGAAAAAAAATTTTGAAAAAAACATTTGAAAAAAAATTTCGAAAAAAAATTTCGAAAAAAAAAATTTGAAAAAAAATTTTGAAAAAAAATTTTGAAAAAAAAATTTTGAAAAAAAATGTTGAAAAAAAATGTTGAAAAAAAAATTTTGAAAAAAAATTTTGAAAAAAAATTTTGAAAAAAAATTTTGAAAAAAAATTTTGAAAAAAAATTTTGAAAAAAAATTTTGAAAAAAAATTTTGAAAAAAATTTTGAAAAAAAATTTTGAAAAAAAAATTTGAAAAAAAATTTAAAAAAAAAATTTTGAAAAAAAAATTTGAAAAAAAATTTCGAAAAAAAATTTTGAAAAAAAAATTTGAAAAAAAATTTTGAAAAAAAATTTTGAAAAAAAATTTTGAAAAAAAATTTTGAAAAAAAATTTTGAAAAAAAAATTTGAAAAAAAAATTTTGAAAAAAAATTTTGAAAAAAAATTTTGAAAAAAAATTTTGAAAAAAAATTTTGAAAAAAATTTTGAAAAAAAAATTTTGAAAAAAAAATTTTGAAAAAAAAATTTTGAAAAAAAATTTTGAAAAAAAATTTTGAAAAAAAATTTTGAAAAAAAATTCGAAAAAAAAATTTCGAAAAAAAATTTCGAAAAAAAATTTCGAAAAAAAATTTCGAAAAAAAATTCCAAAAAAAAATTTCGAAAAAAAATTTCGAAAAAAAATTTCGTTAAAAAATTTCGAAAAAAAATTTCGAAAAAAAATTTCGAAAAAAAATTTCGAAAAAAAATTTCGAAAAAAAATTTCGAAAAAAAAAATTTGAAAAAAAATTTTGAAAAAAAATTTTGAAAAAAAATTTTGAAAAAAAAATTTGAAAAAAAAATTTTGAAAAAAAATTTTGAAAAAAAATTTTGAAAAAAAATTTTGAAAAAAAATTTTGAAAAAAAATTTTGAAAAAAAATTTTGAAAAAAAATTTTTAAAAAAATTTTGAAAAAAAATTTTGAAAAAAAATTTTGAAAAAAAATTTTGAAAAAAAAATTTGAAAAAAAATTTTTAAAAAAATTTTGAAAAAAAATTTTGAAAAAAAATTTTGAAAAAAAATTTGAAAAAAAATTTTGAAAAAAAATTTTGAAAAAAATTTTATAAAAAAAATTTGAAAAAAAATTTTGAAAAAAAATTTCGAAAAAAAATTTCGAAAAAAAATTTCGAAAAAAAATTTCGAAAAAAAATTTTGAAAAAAAATTTTGAAAAAAAATTTTGTTAAAAAAAATTTTGAAAAAAAATTTTGAAAAAAAATGTTGAAAAAAAATTTTGAAAAAAAATTTTGAAAAAAAATTTTGAAAAAAAAATTGAAAAAAATTTTGAAAAAAAATTTTGAAAACAAATTTTGAAAAAAAATTTTGAAAAAAAATTAAAAAAAAAAATTTTGAAAAAAAAATTTTGAAAAAAAATTTTGAAAAAAAAAATTTGAAAAAAAATTTTGAAAAAAAATTTTGAAAAAAAATTTTGAAAAAAAATTTTAAAAAAAATTTTGAAAAAAAAATTTGAAAAAAAATTTTGAAAAAAAATTTTGAAAAAAAATTTTGAAAAAAAATTTTGAAAAAAAATTTTTAAAAAAATTTTGAAAAAAAATGTTGAAAAAAAATTTTGAAAAAAAATTTAAAAAAAAATTTTGAAAGAAAATTTGAAAAAAAATGTTGAAAAAAAATTTTGAAAAAAAAATTTGAAAAAAAATTTTGAAAAAAAATTTTGAAAAAAAAATTTGAAAAAAAAACTTGAAAAAATAATTTTGAAAAAAAAATTTGAAAAAAAATTTTGAAAAAAAATTTTGAAAAAAAATTTTAAAAAAAATTTTAAAAAAAATTTTAAAAAAAATTTTGAAAAAAAATTTTGAAAAAAAATGTTGAAAAAAAATTTTGAAAAAAATTTTGAAAAAAAATTTTGAAAAAAAATTTTGAAAAAAAATTTTGAAAAAAAATTTTGAAAAAAAATTTTGGAAAAAAATTTTGAAAAAAAATTTTGAAAAAAAATTTTAAAAAAAATTTTGAAAAAAAATTTTGAAAAAAAATGTTGAAAAAAAATTTTGAAAAAAGATTTTGAAAAAAAAATTTTGAAAAAAAATTTTGAAAAAAAATTTTGAAAAAAAATTTTGAAAAAAAATTTTGAAAAAAAATGTTGAAAAAAAATTTTGAAAAAAAATTTTGAAAAAAAATTTTGAAAAAAAATTTTGAAAAAAAATTTTGAAAAAAAATTTTGAAAAAAAATTTTGGAAAAAAATTTTGAAAAAAAATTTTGAAAAAAAATTTTAAAAAAAATTTTGAAAAAAAATTTCGAAAAAAAATTTCGAAAAAAAATTTCGAAAAAAAATTTCGAAAAAAAATTTTGAAAAAAATTTTGAAAAAAAATTTTGAAAAAAAAATTTTGAAAAAAAAATTTTGAAAAAAAATGTTGAAAAAAAATGTTGAAAAAAAATTTTGAAAAAAAATTTTGAAAAAAAATTTTGAAAAAAAATTTTGAAAAAAAATTTTGAAAAAAATTTTGAAAAAAAAATTTTGAAAAAAAAATTTTGAAAAAAAAATTTTGAAAAAAAATTTTGAAAAAAAATTTTGAAAAAAAATTTTGAAAAAAAATTTCGAAAAAAAATTTCGAAAAAAAATTTCGAAAAAAAATTTCGAAAAAAAATTTCGAAAAAAAATTTCGAAAAAAAATTCCAAAAAAAAATTTCGAAAAAAAATTTCGAAAAAAAATTTCGAAAAAAAATTTCGAAAAAAAATTTCGAAAAAAAATTTCGAAAAAAAATTTCGAAAAAAAATTTCGAAAAAAAAATTTGAAAAAAAATTTTGAAAAAAAATTTTGAAAAAAAATTTTGAAAAAAAAATTTGAAAAAAAAATTTTGAAAAAAAATTTTGAAAAAAAATTTTGAAAAAAAATTTTGAAAAAAAATTTTGAAAAAAAATTTTGAAAAAAAATTTTGAAAAAAAATTTTGAAAAAAAATTTTTAAAAAAATTTTGAAAAAAAATTTTGAAAAAAAATTTTGAAAAAAAAATTTGAAAAAAAATTTTTAAAAAAATTTTGAAAAAAAATTTTGAAAAAAAATTTTGAAAAAAAATTTGAAAAAAAATTTTGAAAAAAAATTTTGAAAAAAATTTTATAAAAAAAATTTGAAAAAAAATTTTGAAAAAAAATTTCGAAAAAAAATTTCGAAAAAAAATTTCTAAAAAAAATTTCGAAAAAAAATTTTGAAAAAAAATTTTGAAAAAAAATTTTGAAAAAAAATTTTGAAAAAAAATTTTGAAAAATGTTGAAAAAAAATTTTGAAAAAAAATTTTGAAAAAAAATTTTGAAAAAAAATTTTGAAAAAAAAATTGAAAAAAATTTTGAAAAAAAATTTTGAAAACAAATTTTGAAAAAAAATTTTGAAAAAAAATTAAAAAAAAAAAATTTTAAAAAAAAATTTTGAAAAAAAATTTTGAAAAAAAAATTTGAAAAAAAATTTTGAAAAAAAATTTTGAAAAAAAATTTTGAAAAAAAATTTTGAAAAAAATTTTGAAAAAAAATTTTGAAAAAAAATTTTGAAAAAAAATTTTGAAAAAAAATTTTGAAAAAAAATTTTGAAAAAAAATTTTTAAAAAAATTTTGAAAAAAAATGTTGAAAAAAAATTTTGAAAAAAAATTTAAAAAAAAAATTTTGAAAGAAAATTTGAAAAAAAATGTTGAAAAAAAATTTTGAAAAAAAATTTTGAAAAAAAAATTTGAAAAAAAATTTTGAAAAAAAATTTTGAAAAAAAATTTTAAAAAAAATTTTGAAAAAAAATTTTGAAAAAAAATTTGAAAAAAATATTTTGAAAAAACATTTTGAAAAAAAATTTTGAAAAAAAAATTTTGAAAAAAAATTTTGAAAAAAAATTTTGAAAAAAATTTTGAAAAAAAAATTTGAAAAAAAATTTTGAAAAAAAATTTTGAAAAAAAATTTTGAAAAAAAATTTGAAAAAAAAATTTTGAAAAAAAAATTTTGAAAAAAAAATTTTGAAAAAAAATTTTGAAAAAAAATTTTGAAAAAAAATTTTGAAAAAAAATTTCGAAAAAAAATTTCGAAAAAAAATTTCGAAAAAAAATTTAGAAAAAAAAATTTCGAAAAAAAATTTCGAAAAAAAATTTCGAAAAAAAATTTCGAAAAAAAATTTCGAAAAAAAATTTTGAAAAAAAATTTTGAAAAAAAAATTTGAAAAAAAATTTTGAAAAAAAATTTGAAAGAAAATTTTGAAAAAAAATTTTGAAAAAAAATTTGAAAAAAAATTTTGAAAAAAAATTTTGAAAAAAAATTTTGAAACAAAATTTTGAAAAAAAATTTTGAAAAAAAATTTTGAAAAAAGATTTTGAAAAAAAATTTGAAAAAAAATTTTGAAAAAAAATTTTGAAAAAAAATTTTGAAAAAAAATTTTGAAAAAAAAATTTGAAAAAAAATTTTGAAAAAAAATTTTGAAAAAAAATTTTGAAAAAAAATTTTGAAAAAAAATTTTGAAAAAAAATTTTGAAAAAAAATTTTGAAAAAAAATTTTGAAAAAAAATTTTGAAAAAAAATTTTGAAAAAAAATTTTGAAAAAAAAATTTGAAAAAAAATTTTGAAAAAAAATTTTTAAAAAAATTTCGAAAAAAAATTTCGAAAAAAAATTTCGAAAAAAAATTTTGAAAAAAAAATTTGAAAAAAAAATTTGAAAAAAAATTTTGAAAAAAAATTTGAAAGAAAATTTTGAAAAAAAATTTTGAAAAAAAATTTGAAAAAAAATTTTGAAAAAAAATTTTGAAAAAAAATTTTGAAACAAAATTTTGAAAAAAAATTTTGAAAAAAAATTTTGAAAAAAAATTTTGAAAAAAAATTTTGAAAAAAAATTTTGAAAAAAAATTTTGAAAAAAAATATAAAAAAAAATTTTGAAAAAAAATTTTGAAAAATAAATTTGAAAAAAAATTTTGAAAAAAATATTTTGAAAAAACATTTTGAAAAAAAATTTTGAAAAAAAAATTTTGAAAAAAAATTTTGAAAAAAAATTTTGAAAAAAAATTTTGAAAAAAAATTTTGAAAAAAAATTTTGAAAAAAAATTTTGAAAAAAAATTTTGAAAAAAAAATTTGAAAAAAAAATTTTGAAAAAAAATTTTGAAAAAAAATTTTGAAAAAAAATTTTGAAAAAAAATTTTGAAAAAAAATTTTGAAAAAAAATTTTGAAAAAAACTTTTGAAAAAAAATTTTGAAAAAAATTTTATAAAAAAAATTTGAAAAAAAATTTTGAAAAAAAATCTCGAAAAAAAATTTCGAAAAAAAATTTCGAAAAAAAATTTTGAAAAAAAATTTTGAAAAAAAATTTTGAAAAAAAAATTTGAAAAAAAATTTTGAAAAAAAATGTTGAAAAAAAATTTTGAAAAAAAATTTTGAAAAAAAATTTTGAAAAAAAATTTTGAAAATAAATTTTGAAAAAAAATTTGAAAAAAAATTTTGAAAAAAAATTTTGAAAAAAAATTTTGAAAAAAAATTTAAAAAAAAAATTTTGAAAAAAAATTTTGAAAAAAAATTTCGAAAAAAAATTTTTAAAAAAATTTTGAAAAAAAATTTAAAAAAAAAATTTTGAAAAAAAATTTTGAAAAAAAATTTTGAAAAAAAATTTTGAAAAAAAATTTTGAAAAAAAGTTTTGAAAAAAAATTTTGAAAAAAAAATTTGAAAAAAAATTTTGAAAAAAAAATTTTGAAAAAAAATTTTGAAAAAAAATTTTGAAAAAAAAATATGAAAAAAAATTTGAAAAAAAAATTTTGAAAAAAAATTTTGAAAAAAAAATTTTGAAAAAAAATTTTGAAAAAAAATTTTGAAAAAAAATTTTGAAAAAAAATTTTGAAAAAAAATTTTGAAAAAATTTTGAAAAAAAATTTTGAAAAAAATGTTGAAAAAAAATTTTAAAAAAAATTTTGAAAAAAAATTTTGAAAAAAAAATTTGAAAAAAAATTTTGACTAATTTACTTTATTTTTAATGTTATCTTAAAATGAATGCTACCATTTAATTTGTTTGAAAACCTGAATGGTTCTATTTTTGATGTGATCTTATGATTTTAAAATGTTAAAAGAAAAGTATAAGAGAAAATAAATATTTCACAAGATTTATAATTTTTGTAGTCCTGAAGGTCAATTTGAGCTTTTTTCTCTTTTGGAATCATAAAAATGGGGGGTCGTCTTAGATTCAGGGTCGTCTTGGATTCGGGTGAATACGGTATATATATATATCTATAATATATAGATGCTTCTTACACATGATATATATATATAGGAGGATACAAAATTATGAGGCACTTCCAGATGCGCTGGAAACTTGAAATTTGGTAGGATTATAGGTTTTTGGACATAACCGAAGGAAAAAATCCGAAACTGTCGAAATTCCTATTTTAAGGGGCTATTTTGGCCCCTTTTTGCCCAATTTTTTGCCCATAAGAAAGCATGTAAATTGGTGTAGAGGTTTTTATATTTGCATTTTAAAATTGCTTCCCTTCAAGATACGAACTCGAGACTGAAACTGTCGGATAGGATATAAATTGTAGTTTCTTATTTTTGAAGACAGAATTCAAATCCGAGTAGAATTAGCGTAATTTTATAGTTTTTATCGCAAAAAAGTGGTAATTTTTCTGGGTCTAACAATAGGCTTCCTTGGTAACAAGCTATATCCTTTCATATGGGTAAGCTTTTAATGGGAATCAGAGGCTTATATTTTAATGCTGTTAATGTTGAACTACACCTAATGAAGGAAATCCCATATTGATATAATCCTCATTTTTTGGGTTGTTTTGCCCCATTATTGCCCTATTCGAGAACAAAAAAGGCGATGCAGCTGCATAGGACCCAGAGACTTGAAATTTGGCATGATTATAGAAATTTCATTGCAACCGATGATAAGATGAGAAAAATAGCAAAAATTCCAATTTTTAGATGCGGCTTTGCCCCATTTCTACCCAATACGAATGTGAACATTATAAGGCACTTCGTAATGAGATACAAACTTGAAATTTAGCAGAATTATGGGTTTTTAGTTACCACAGAAGGAAGAAATCCGATATTGTAAAAATTCGTAACGTTATGGCTGTTTTGCCCCATTATTGCTCCATATGAGGAATATAATTATAAGGCACTTCTAAATGATCTACAAACTTGAAATTTGACACGCTTACATGATTTTTTCTAAAGTCGACAGGGAATAATTCGAAACTGTAAAAATCCTAAAATTTTAAAATATTTCTTCATTATATATTGACCGGCCTTACTTAGAATATAGGAACATACAAATTTCCAGCCCAAACTACAATAGTTGGAGAGCTGAAATTTATTACATAGGTGAATCGAAAAAAATAATCGGAGGAAAAATTGCAACAATATGTATTTTATTGGCCATTATAAATTATAAACTATTTACTAACTTTTCATGGTTTAGGTATTTCTAACTGAGCTAGGAAGCTGAAATTTTTTCCATTGGCAGAATTTGCCTAATAATGAAAATGGGATTATAGAAATTTGTAAATTTTTATTCGTTTGACCGTAATAATCTCTTAACTGTTAAATAAGTTGACTAATGTTTATGTTGTTTCTGAAGAGCCAGGAAGCTGAATATTTTAAGACAGTGAGGGAATAATGTTCCGGTGACAATTAACATTGAAAATTTCCCTAAAGTTTATCATAGTGGCTGTTAAAAATTCAAAAATTTTAAACAATCAAATTTATATAAATGCACTTCTAGAGATGCTACATCGAAGAAATTTCGCATAAATGTGAGGTATTCATAACAAATGTTAAAAACCTATATATATATTAGATTAATGAATTTAGGGGTTGTTTTAACCGCAAAATTTTTCAATAAGGAATTAACCTAAATCTGTGAAGAGGACCAAACTTTTGCATTTAAAGATTATTTTTCCTCTCCTAATGCATGCAGAATGCAAGCACACATTAACTAGTATATATATATATATGTATGAGGATACAAAATTATGAGGCAATTCCAGATGTGCCAGAAGCTTGAAATTTGGTAGGATTATAGGTTTTTGGTCACAACCGAATAAAAAAAATCTGAAACTGTCGAAATTACTATTTTGAAGGGCTATTTTGGCCCCTTTTTGCCCCATTTTTTGCCCATAAGAAAACATATAAATTGGTGTAGAGGTTTTTATATTTGCATTTTAAAATTACTTCCCGTCAAGATACAAACTCGAGACTTAAACTGTCGGATAGGATATAAATTGCAGTTTCTAATTTTTGAAGACGGAATGCAAATCCGAGTAGAATTAGCATAATTTTATAGTTCTTATCGCAAAAAATTGCTAATTTTTCTGGGTCTAACAATAGGTTTCCTTGGTAACAAGCTCTATCCTTTCATATGGGTAAGCTTTTAATGGGAATCAGAGGCTTATATTTTAATGCTGTTAATGTTAAACTACACCTAATGAAGGAAATCTTATATTGATATAATTCTCATTTTTGGGGCTGTTTTGCCCCAATCGAGAACAAAAAAGGCGATGCAACTGCATAGGACCCAGAGACTTGAAATTTGGCACGGTTATAGAAATTACATTGCAACCTAAGTTAAAATTACAAAATTACAAAAATTCTCATTTTTAAAGGGCGGTTTTGCCCCTTTTCGGCCCCATGCGAGAACAAAAAATGCGAGGCAGCTGCATAGGACCTAGAGACTTGAAATTTGGCACGATTATAGAATTGTCGTGGCAAACTAAGATAAAATTGTAAAATTGCAAAAATTCCTATTTTTAATGTTTGGTTTTGCCCTTTTTCGGCCCCATACAAGTCTGATAATTATAAGGCACTTCTTAATGAGATAAAAACTTGAAATTTGGCAGAATTATGGGTTTTTAGTTACAACAGATGGAAAAAATCTGAGACTGTAATAATTCATAATGTTAGGGACTGTTTTGCTCCATTATTGCCCCATACGAGGATTAAAATTATAAGGCACTTCTAAATGAGCAACAAACTCCAAATTTGACATGGTTATATCATTATGTACAACATCGCTTGGGAATAATTTGAATTTGTAAAAATGCTAAAATTTAAAAATGCTTGCTGAATGCAAGCATATAACAACTAGTATTATATATATATATATATGAGGATACAGAATTATGAGGCACTTCCAGATGTGCCAGAAACTTGAAATTTGGTAGGATTATAGGTTTTTAGTCACAACCAAAGGAAAAAATCCGAAACTGGCAACATTCCTATTTTGAAAGGGGCTATTTTGGCCCCTGTTTGCCCCATTTTTTGCCCATAAGAAAACATGTAAATTGGTGTAGAGGTTTTTATATTTGCATTTTAAAATTACTTCCCGTCAAGATACAAACTCGAGACTTAAACTGTCGGATAGGATATAAATTGTAGTCTCTTATTTTTGAAGACGGAATGCAAATCCGAGTAGAATTAACGTAAATTTATAGTTTTTATCTCATAAAAGTAGTAATTTTTCTGGGTCTTACAATAGGTTTCCTTGGTAACAAGCTCTATCCTTTCATATGGGTAAGCTTTTAATGGGAATCAGAGGCTTATATTTTAATGCTGTTAATGTTAAACTACACCTAATGAATGAAATCCAATATTGATATAATTCTCATTTTTGGGGCTGTTTTGCCCCATTCAAGAACAAAAAAGGCGATGCAACTGCATAGGACCCAGAGACTTGAAATTTGGCACGGTTATAGAAATTTCATTGCAACCTAAGATAAAATTATAAAATTACAAAAATTCTCATTTTTAAGGGGCGGCTTTGCCGCTTTTCGGCCCCATGCGAGAACAAAAAATGCGAGGCAGCTGCATAGGACCTAGAGACTTGAAATTTGGCACAATTATAGGATTTTCATAGCAAACTAAGATAAAATTGTAAAATTGCAAAATTCCAATTTTTAATGTGTGGTTTTGCCCCTTTTCGGCCCCATACGAGTGTGATAATTATAAGGCACTTCTTAATGAGATACAAACTTGAAATTTGGCAGAATTATGGGTTTTTAGTTCCAACAGATGGAAAAAATCTTAGAATGTATAAATTCATAATGTTAGAGGCTGTTTTGCTCCATTATTCCCCTATACGAGGATTAAAATTATATGGCATTTCTAAATGAGATACAAACTCCAAATTTGACACGGTTATATGATTATGTACAACATCGATTGGGAATAATTTGAATTTGTAAAAATGCTAAAATTTGAAAATGCTTCCAGAATGCAAGCACATAACAACTAGTATATATATATACCGTATTCAGGTGAATCTAAGACGACCTTTTTTTCCAAATTTTCAGCTGTAAATATCAAGAGTCGTCTTACATTCGAATACGAAGTATATTTAAGCATTTAATCAATGGTTTTTACAACAAATGGTATATTAGAGTAAAACAATTCACAACAGCAAATTCAAGTACGTACATAAACCAATGAAATAAACAAATAGTAATAACAATAAGAAAAACATGACGGGAATAATAATTATTTAGACTAATAATCATCGTCGACGATCATAACACAGACGACGTACTTTCATCTTGCACTTAATGCCAACCGCAATGTCAAAACAAATGAGAGCGGAAATCATTGGGATTCCCCTTTCAAACGACGCACCGCGATTCACTAAGTGTGACAGTAATTTTGAGTTGTGCATTCTTGATTTAAATGCACAACCCTTAAGTTAAAATGACAGATCATGTTGAAGTACGTGGCACGAGTGCAAAGGGAAAGTTAACAAAGGAATTAGACAGAGCGAAGATACAAATTTTAAGCTGATCGTGATAAATTACGCCGAAAAAACTAATAACTGTGATGCGAGTAGAAAGTTCGCTGTATCTGAGGCAAATGTGCGTCGATGGAAACTCTCAAAACAGGAACTAGAAAAAGCCACAAGGAAGTCGCTCAGTGGTCCAAAATTAGGCCGATTTCATGGCATTGAAGAAGAAGTAGTCAAGTTTGTGCGCACCGTGAGGAAGAACGGTATGCCTGTTTCGACTGAAAGTATTATACTTAAAGCTAATGAAATTACTAGAGGACTTAATATATCATTGTAAGAATTCAAGGCCAGCAGAAGTTGGTGCGTGAGAATGATGCGGCAAAATAATTTTTCTTTACGGCGACGAACTTCGTCAGAAATTGTCAGAAGACTATGTTGAAAAACTTCTCGCGTACCAGAAATACGTAATTGGACTTAGAAAAACCAATAATTACCTTTTGAGCCAAATAGGAAATGCCGATGAAACTCTGCTTTTCTTCTACATGCCATCTAATTATACTGTGAATGAAAAAGGTGCGAAATCCGACCTAATTAAAACTACAGGCAACCAAAAAATGCGAGTCACGGTAATGTTGGCGGTTTTAGCAGATGGGACTAAATTACCACCATATGTGATTCTGAAGCGGAAAACAATGCCTAAGAAACATTTGCCAAGTGGAATAATAGGTGTCAAGAAAAGGGGTGGATGACTAAAGAACTAATCAGAGATTGGTTACATGTGGTGTGGAATAGACGGCCAGGAGCTTTACTGAAACAAAGAGCAATGCTTTCACTGGATGCATTCAAGGACACTTATCTCCTGAAATTAAAAACATAATGAGTGCCATGAATATTGATCTTATTGTAATACCTGGAGGAATGACATCGCAACTTCAAGTTTTAGATGTTGCTGTCAATAAGTGTTTTAAAAATAATTTAAAGGTTTTGTATTCTGAGTGGTTACAGAGTGGAACTCACACTTTAACACCAAAAGGAAATCTTAAGAAACCTGAAGTTGCAATGCTCTGCCAATGGATCAAGGCATCGTGGCAACAAATAAATGCAAAAGTAATAGTGAAAGGATTTAAGAAATCCTGCTTATCTAATGCCATGGATGGGAGTGAGGATGATGTTTTGTGGGAGACTGATGATGAAGTTGAGAGTGATAAAGATAGTGAGCATGAGGAAAATAGTGAAGGTTGCATAGACAGTGATGATGACTAACACAATAAAATGATTTTATGCAGCAATTGGATTGAAATGTTTTTTTGTTGTCCTGAAATGAGTATATTCTTTCAATGTATTTGCTTTATTTTTAATGTTATCTTAAAATGAATGCTACCATTTAATTTGTTTGAAAACCTGAATGGTTCTATTTGTGATGTGATCTTATGATTTTAAAATGTTAAAAGACAATGACATTCAAGAAAAGTATAAGAGAAAATAAATATTTCACAAGATTTATAATTTTTGTAGTCATGAAGGTCAATTTGAGCTTTTTTCTCTTTTGGAATCATCGAAATGGGGGGTCGTCTTAGATTCAGGGTCGTCTTGGATTCGGGTGAATACGGTATATATGAGGATAAAAAATTATGAGGCACTTCCAGATGTGCCAGAAACTTGAAATTTGGTAGGATTATAGGTTTTTAGTCACAACCAAAGGAAAAAATCCGAAACTGGCAAAATTCCTATTTGGAGGGGCTATTTTGGCCCCTGTTTGCCCCATTTTTTGCCCATAAGAAAGCATGTAAATTGGTGCAGAGGTTTTTATATTTACATTTTAAAATTACTTCCCATTAATACGCCACACATTCAAATTCTTCCATCAGAAGCAACTAATCGAGTGACACATTGGATATGTACGTATTATGATGGTCATGTAATTCATGTTTACGATAGTGCTTTAAGTGGTAGAGGTTTAACTGAAGATCAAATTAACTTTCTAAATAGATTATTACCTCACCAACCTGAAATAATTTATGAGAATGTGCAGCAACAAGAGAATGTGTATGACTGTGGTGTTTTTGCAATTGCTTTTGCAGTCTCTGTAGCTAATGGTCAAGATCCTACAAAGCAAACGTTTTGCACGAATCTCATGCGATCACATTCAACAAAAATATATATAAATAACGCTATCGAGTGTTTTCCGACGGTAAAGTCGCCTACTAACGTTGTAAAAAGAGGAAGGCCTGTAAAGCGAAAAGTAGGCCGACCAAAAACATCGCAATCTATGCGGGAGAAACAGAAGTCAGAGGCAAGAAAAAAATATAGGTTTAACCATCCTGAGATGGTCCAAGAATCTAGAGACAAGTACCAGGCCGCGAATCCTGATAAAGTTCACTTTTCTGTTAGAAAATACCAGGCCACAAATCCACAAATCGTAAAATCTTCCATCCGAAAATACCAGGCCGCGAACCCAGAAATTGTAAAATCTGCCATCCGAAAATACCAGGCCGCGAACCCAGAAATAGTGAAGAAATCAAGAGAAAGATATGTGACAGCAAATACAGATAAGATTAAGGAGTCAAGAAGCAGATACCAACACTCACATCCATTACAACAAGCTTTACGTCAGCGAGAACACTACGGAATACCAAAAACACTAAGAAGTATGAAAATAGCATCATGTGTGGCCCAGAAATCAGGAAATGAATTAAATGAAATATTTTGTTTAAACCTAAAAATTTGTTCCCTCTTAGATAATAGATGTAATAAATGTAATTATTGTGGAGCTGTATTTTTTGATGAAGGAAAAGGTAGAAAGGAATGGTGCTGTGGCAGTGGACGATATTTTTTGGGTCGCCTACCCAGTTTGGATGCATCATTTTATAGAAATAATATATTTTTTAAAAACTCGAGAAGTTATAATAATATTTTTGCATTTTCCGCATTAGGGGTTTCACATGGGTTTCAAGATGCTCCTAGGAAACAAGGGCCATCCTTAGTTAAAATTCAAGGCAGGACATACCACAGGATTTTCAGTTTAAATTGGTCAGAAAGTAATAGTGTTAATAATGTAGCTCTTTATATTGATGATGGTGCAGAACGTAGGAAACTTGCAGAAGGGAGGCAGCTAGACATAGACATTCTTAAAGAAATAGAAGATTATCTTAATGAGATTAATCCAATAGTACCATCTCTAAGACATCTAAGCGAACACACTTCTGAGAAAGCCTGCATTATGTTTCAAAAAACCAATAGGAAATCTCATGGGCCAATTTTAGGGGAAAATCCTCAGTTAGAAGAAATAGCTGCAATTGTAAGAGCTGAACCTACGAGTGAACCTAGACAAGTATTAATATGGAAGCATGAAAGTGTAGAGCCAAATTTTGTTAGCATATTCAGTGAAACATATGAGGCTTTGCAGTATCCTCTTCTTTTCCCTCATACAACCTCTGGGTGGCATATTGATTTAAAAGATAGAGATGGAAAGAAATACAGCCAAATTAAATACTATAGAAGGCTACTTTTATCTGAGAGTAGATTTACAGATTTGCAACGTCTAGGTCAGGAATACTTCGTTGATATGTTTTCTAGGGTGGAAGAGGAAAGACTTTTGTGGTTCAAGTTTAATCAGAATAAGTTTTTGAGGATAGATTCAAGACAAGAATTAGATGAAACCATAGAAGCAGAAGGTGGACCTAGAGCAGGCAAGGTGTACCTACCAAGTTCTTTCACGCATAGTCCACGCTACATGCAAATTAAGCTACAAAATGGAATGGCATTAGTATCGAGAAAAGGAAAGCCGAGTTTTTTTATCACAATAACATGTAACCCACAGTGGGTAGAAATACAGTCAAGTCTTTCCAGTGGCCAGCATGCACTTGATAGACCTGATTTATGTAACCGAGTATTTCAGCTAAAGTTAGCAGCCATTATGAGGTTAATTCATAGTGGCAAACTGTTTGGTAGCTTAGTATACGTAGTGTATGTCATTGAGTTTCAGAAGCGTGGTTTACCCCACACTCATATTGCACTTAAAGTTCATGGTGAGCCAAAAGATATTTCAGATATAGATCTTTTTGTAAGGGCAACTATACCATCAGAAGATGAAGCTGAAGGCCGGCTGAGAAAATTGGTCTTACAGCACATGGTTCATGGACCATGTGGATATGATAAGCCTTATGCTGCATGCATGGATCTCAATAAAAAGACATGCATGAAAGGTTTTCCTAAACTTAGTTGTGATAATACATATATAGATGAAAGAGGATATGTCCATTATAAGCGTTCAGGTAACAATGATGTGAAATTAAAATCAGGAAGAATAGTCAATGATCAATGGATTGTTCCTTATTGTCCAGCTTTACTTTTGCTATTAGAATGTCACTGTAATGTTGAAATAGCCAGTTCAGTAAAAATTATTAAATATCTGTTTAAGTATATTCATAAAGGACCAGACCGTGCCCGAGTTGCAGTAGTGCAGGATGAAGTAGAAAAGGTAAATGAAATAGAAAATTATGTATCATTAAGATATATCAGTGCATCAGAGGCAATGTGGAGAATACTTGAATTTGATATAACACATTCTCATCCTAGTGTTTTAATGTTGCCTGTCCACTTGCCACAGAAAGACCAAATAGTATTTCAGCCAGGAAAAGAACAGCAAGCTTTAAATATGAGTATTTCTAAATTAATGCTTTATTTTCAAAGACCGCAAGTAGCAGAGTTAGAGAATCTAACATATTTAGATTTTTATGAGCAATATAATGTTGAGAATAAGCCACGTGAAAGAGCAAAATTTCCAGTTATTGAACATCCATCAGGTCGACATTGGATAACAAAAAGAGTTCGAGGACACTGTGTAGCTAGATTACAATGGCTATTACCAACATTAGGCGATGTTTACTTTTTAAGAATGTTGCTATTGAAATTTCCAGCATCTAGTTATCAACAATTGAGGATGGTAGATGGAAAGCAGTATGACACTTATCAGGAGGCAGCTAGTGCACAGGGACTTTTAGAAAATGACAATGAGTATAGGGATGCTTTAAGAGAGGCAGCAATTTATAAAACTGGAGCTGGACTTAGACAACTGTTTACATGCTTAATAATGGCTGGTGCTCCTGCAGGAATTTTATGAGCAGAATTTAAAAATGAGCTATCAGAGGACTTCTTAGATAGGTATGTAGCCAATGAAGATAGGGCCTATAATTCAGCACTGCTCGCCATACAGAATAAGTTGAGAAGCCATGGTAGAATGCTAGAAGAGGTTGGTCTGCCTTCTGCTTCAGATGATACCACCGAAGTTGGTAGGGAAATGGTGAGATGGGCAGATGATGAATTGAGATGTTTCATAGAACAGTGGTTGCCACTTCTTAGCAATGAACAGCGAATAGTTTATGAATATATCTGTAAGGTTGTTGAAGAAAAAGGAAATGACAATTTCTTATTCATTGATGGGCCAGCTGGAACGGGTAAAACTATTCTTTTGAAAGTAATAGCTGCTGCATTACGTAAACAAAATCATATTATATTATGTACAGCCTCTACAGGTATTGCAGCACTTAATTATAAGGGTGGAGTAACAGCTCATTCAATGTTTAGGTTGCCCCTTGAGACGTTAAATCCACAGGCATACTGCGATATAAAAGCTAATAGTGAGAGAGCAGAATTACTTAGAACGTCAAGCTTAATAATATGGGATGAGGCCCCTATGGCTATTAAACACAATCTTGAAACACTAGAAAGAACGTTGAGGGACATTTGTCAATTAGACGTCCCGTTTGGCGGAAAATTAGTCTTACTTGCTGGGGATTTTAGGCAAATTGCACCAGTAGTAAAAGAAGGATCAGTAGCAGATTCGATAAATTCAAGCATAAAATTTTCTCACTTATGGAAACGTAAAAATATTCCATTTAACAATTCCTGTTAGGTCACAAGGAGATGAGGATTATTCTAGATTTATATTAGAAGTTGGGGAAGATAAAGTAAATAAAATATGTTTGGAAAATTCAGAAGTAATTCCCATGGCTCAAATTAGTACTACAGACAATTTAGAGGATCTCATAAACTTTGTTTATCCCGATAATATTTTAACTGATCCAGATATTTGTTGCAGAAGAGCCATACTAGCAGGTACAAATAGTAGTATTGATGAAATAAACTTAATTGTTCTTGAAAAGTTAGATGGAAAATCAACAGTTTTATATAGCGCTGATACATGCGAAGATAGAAATGAAAATCCTCACACTGAGTTACTTAATGCTAATTTATTGCATACCATTTCTGAGCCAGGAATTCCTGATCATAAAATCGTGGTGAAAAAAGGCGCCGTATGTATTTTAATTAGAAACCTTTCTTTTGATGATGGCTTAGTGAATGGAACAAAACTGATTGTAAAAAGTATTTCGAAACGATTGATAGAAACCTATATACCAGGACAAGATAGATCCAAAACTGTGTTTATACCCAGAATTTGCTTTAAATTTCAAGCAGGTAGGACAGGTATTACAATTCTTCGGAGGCAATTCCCAATCAAGTTAGCATATGCTATGACAATTAACAAATCGCAGGGACAAACTATAGATATTGTTGGATTAGATTTGAGAAATGATGTATTTGCACATGGGCAGCTTTATGTAGGACTTGGACGTGTTAGAAGCCGTGATGCCATCAGATTATTAATTCCCAGCCACAGAATGTCTAATGATAATATTGGTTATGTGGTAAACATTGTGTGGAAATCACTGCTATAGACATCAGGAAAGATTAACTGTTACTATATTTTTAGATGATAAAGATAGTGATATTTGTGTCTTAACTTGGCATAGTTTTATATTAAATGTAACCTACTAATAGCATTGATTGCATCATTTCATTGAAACATCCATTTAGCCATTGACTTATATTAATTTTATATAAAATCTATATTAATCTAAAATCTATACTTATAAATACTGACATCAAGGGCTTTTTCCAGTGTTATCTTTCTATATATTGTTAATATATTTTTTATAATTATTCTAGAATTAGTTATCTCTTCCTTGGACTACAACCTTGATGTTGGTGGAGGGCTTGTGTGTTCCTGAGACCTGGAGAGCTATACTGGCTGGAGCTTTTGCTCCTGGTAGTACATCTGTAACTCAGAAATACAGCTACAAAGAACTCTGTACTTCAGTGGAGTGGCCATAAGAAGGATTGGTATAAAATTACCTGTGCTGTTCGGAAATTAAACCTAAAATTGCAATTCAACAACAATGTAGTTGATCATTGAAATTTTAATTGTGATTAAATTTCATATTCTAAAGTTTATAATGTAATAACAAAGATGTATTCAACCTTTTAGAATACCTGCATCGATTTAAAAAATGGATGCTTAAGTTCAATAAAAGTAATAATCTGTCAAAATATAATTTACAATGTACAAATTAGGTAGAAATAAATTTTATAAATATTCTCAAATATACTTGAAATTATTTTTATTTAAATAGATTTAAGATTTTAAAATTGTCCATCTGAAATTTACTGCATATAAAAAGGTAAAATGATGTAAATATAAATTATTAAAATTAAATAGCATTTGATATTTTACTAACAATAATAATTAAATAGAAATAACTAATTAAATTACAAAATTAGAACTACAAGGGTGCCTAAGGATATACTCCAAAATAAAATTTATACAAATATAAAAACTGACAATTTATAAGAGTTACGACAATGTGATTCATAAATACAATGGACGAGTCAATTTTTTTGATATTGGTGGCTGAAATGCTTGCAGAATGCAAGCACACATTCACTAGTATCCTATATATATCCTCCTCTGTAAGAAGAGTGCTTATAGAATGATATATATATACTAGTTGTTATGTGCTTGCATTCTGCAAGCATTTTCAAATTTTAGCATTTTTACAAATTCAAATTACTCCCAAGCGATGTTGTACATAATGATATAACCATGTCAAATTTGGAGTTTGTTGCTCATTTAGAAGTGCCTTATAATTTTAATCCTCGTATGGAGCAATAATGGAGCAAAACAACCCCTAACATTAAGAATTATCACAGTCTCAGATTTTTTCCATCTGTTGTAACTAAAAACCCATAATTCTGCCAAATTTCAAGTTTGCATCTCATTAAGAAGTGCCTTATAATTATCACACTCGTATGGGGCCGAAAAAGGGCAAAACCACACATTAAAAATTGGAATTTTTGCAATTTTACAATTTTATCTTAGTTTGCCATGAAAATTCTATAATCGTGCCAAATTTCAAGTCTCTAGGTCCTATGCAACTGCCTCACATTTTTTGTTCTCGCATGGTGTCGAAAAGGGGCAAAACCGCCCTTTAAAAATGAGAATTTTTGCAATTTTGTAATTTTATCTTAGGTTGCAATGAAATTTCTATAACCGTGGCAAATTTCAAGTCTCTGAGTCCTATGCAGTTGCATCGCCTTTTTTGTTCTCGAATGGGGCAATAATGGGGCAAAACAGACCCAAAAATGAGGATTATATCAATATCGGATTTCCTTCATTAGGTGTAGTTTAACATTAACAGCATTAAAATATAAGCCTCTGATTCCCATTAAAAGCTTACCCATATGAAAGGATAGAGCTTGTTACCAAGGAAACCTATTGTTAGACCCAGAAAAATTAGCAATTTTTTGCAATAAAAACTATAAAATTACACTAATTCTACTTGGATTTGCATTCCGTCTTCAAAAATAAGAAACTACAATTGATATCCTAACCGACAGTTTAAGTCTCGAGTTCGTATCTTGACGGGGAGTAATTTTAAAATGTAAATATAAAAACCTCTGCACCAATTTACATGCTTTCTTATGGGCAAAAAATGGGGCAAAAAGGTGCCAAAAAAGTCCCTCAAAATAGGAAATTCGAGAGTTTCGGATTTTTTCCTCTGGTTTTGACTAAAAACCTATAATCCTACCAAATTTCAACTTTCTACCACATCTGGAAGTGTCTCATAATTTTGTATCCTCCTATATACATGATATCTATAATATATAGATGCTTCTTACACATGATATATATATTATACTAGTTGTTATGTGCTTGCATTCTGCAAGCATTTTCAATTTTTAGCCTTTTTGCAAATTCAAATTATTCCCAATCGATGTTGTACATAATCATATAACCATGCCACATTCCATCCATGTAGCATCTCTAAGGCTGAACGCACACTTATCAGACAAAACGTCTCGAGGCAAAACGTTTTGTCGAAAGGTAAAATATTTTGTTGGGCTTCAACGCACACTGGTCATACAAAAAAGTCTTTACACAAAATGTTCTGTCGTTGAACAAAACTTTCTGTCGAAAGGTAAAACATTTTTGTTGGGCTCCAACGCATACTGATAAGACAAAACGTCTTTGCAAAACACGTTTTGAGACAAGACATTTTGTATACATTGAAATCATTCTTGTTCGGCGCAGTCTCGGCCTGGACTAATTGCGAGAATGTCGTCCGATGACGAAGTTTGTGCTCTCATTTTGTGGCAGTGGATTCAACTCGCTTCCATGGAAGAGAGTGAAAGACGCTTATGGATCCACCCGATTAATCAAAAGAGAACCGGGAAGAATACCCTTAAGGAATTTATAAATGAACTAAAAGGAGATGAAAATAAATTCCGAAATTTTACGAGATTAAGTTTGAGTTCCTTTTATAATGTTTTAAATATAATTGAAGATGGAATCAGGAAAAGGGATTTTCCAGCAAATCTTTTTGGTGATGTTCTTTCACAGTATAATTAAAAATAGGAGGCCTTTCTTCTATTAAAACAAGTAATTTTTCAGCATCCACATCCATGTTAACAGAAGCACACACAACTTTCCCTCCACCCTACTCCTATTACTTCTCAATAAAGACTGAACTCATGCAGAATGTTTTGCCTCAAAACAAAGTGCAGTGTTTCTGCTTTCGACACGATAAGTCGTCAACAAAGATGTATTGTTGTGTCAAAGATCAACGCATACTTATCAGACAAAAACGTCTTTCGACAAAACGTTTTGTTTACAGATGTCTCAAGCGAAAACACTTTTGTCGGTCTCCAACTCACACTTATAAGACAAATGTCTTTCGAGAAAACATTTTGTCTCGAGATGTTTAGAGGTATTTTAAGTTGTTTTTTCGTGTTTTTGTGTCCTGTTCGATTAGTGTGCGTTGGGTTCTTATTGATAGCATTGCGAAAACAGTTTTCGACGAGTTTATACAAAAACGTTTTGTCAAAAGACGTTTTTGTATGATAAGTGTGCGTTCAGCTTAAGAGTGCATTTATATAAATTTATTTTTTTTTAATATTTGAATTTCTAACGGCCTCAATACTAAACTTTAACAAAATTTTCAATGTTAATTGTCACCGGAACATTATTCCCTAACTTTCTTAAAATTTTCAGAATGTACATAAACTTTATTCAGTTTATTTAACATTTAAGAGATTATTACGGTCGAACGAATAAAAATTTACAAATTTATATAATCCCGTTTTCATTATATGGCAAATTCTATTAATGGAAAAAATTTCAGCATCATAGCTCATTTAGAAATACCTAAACCATGAAAAGTTAGTAAATAGTTTATAATTTTTAACGGCCAAGAAAATACATATTGTTGCAATTTTTCCTCTGATTATTTTTTTTGATTCAATTATGTATTAAATTTCAGCTCAAACTATTGTAGTTTGCACTGGAAATTGTATGCCCTCTGTATTCTAAGTAAGGTCCATCAATATATAATGAAGAAGCATTTTTAAATTGTAGGATTTTTACAATTTCGAATTATTCCCTGTCTACTTTTAAAAAAAACATGTAAGCGTGTCAAATTTCAAGTTTTTAGATCATTTAGAAGTGCCTTATAATTTTATTTCTCGTATGGGGCAATAATGGGGCAAAACAGCCATAACGTTACGAATTTTTACAATATCGGATTTATTCCTTCTGTGGTAACTAAAAACCCATAATTCTGACAAATTTCAAGTTTGTATCTCATTACGAAGTGCCTTATAATGTTCACATTCGTATAGGGTAGAAATGGGGCAAAACCGTAACTATAAATTTGAATTTCTGCTATTTTTTTATTTTATCCTCGGCTAGAATGAACTTTCTATAATGGTGCCATATTTGAAGTCTATAGTTTATATGGAGCTGCCTCTTCATTTTTGTTCCCATATGGAACAATACTGGGGCAAAAGAGCTCAAAAAATGAGGATAATTGCAATATAGGATTTCCTTCATTAAGCATAGTTTAGCAATAAAGGCATTAAAATATAAGCCTCTGATTCCCATTAAAATCTTACCCATATGAAAGGATAGAGCTTGTTACCAAGGAAACCTATTGTTAGACCCAGAAAAATTACCACTTGTTTGCGATAAAAACTAAAAATTTACGCTAATCCTACTCAGATTTTAATTCTGTCTTCAAAAATAAGAAACTACAATTTATGTCCTATTCAATAGTTGAAGTCTCGAGTACGTATCTTGAGGGGAAGTAATTTTAAAATGCAAATATAAAAACCTCTGCACCAATTCAGATGCTTTCTTATGGGCAAAAAGTGGGGCAAAAAGGGACCAAATTGGCCCCTCAGAATAGGAATTTGGCCAGTTTCGGATTTTTTCCTTTGGTTGTGACTAAAAACCTATAATCCTACCAAATTTCAAGTTTCTGGCACATCTGGAAGTGCCTCATAATTTTGTATCCTCATATATATATATATATATAATATATCATGTGTAAGAAGCATCTATATATTATAGATATATATATACCGTATTCACCTGAATCTAAGATGACCTTTTTTTCCAAATTTTCAGCTGTAAATATCATGAGTCGTCTTACATTCGAATACGAAGTATATTTAAGCATTTTATCAATGGTTTTTACAACAAATGGTATATTAGAGTAAACAATTCACAACAGCAAATTCAAGTACGTACATAAACCAATGAAATAAACAAATAGTAATAACAATAAGAAAAACATGATGGGAATAATAATTATTTAGACTAATAATCATCGTCGACGATCATAACACAGACGACGTTCTTTCATCTTGCACGTAATGGCAACCCAATGTCAAAACAAATGAGAGCGGAAATCATTGGGATTCCCCTTTCAAACGACGCACCGCGATTCACTAAGTGTGACAGTAATTTTGAGTTGTGCATTCTTGATTTAAATGCACAACCCTTAAGTTAAAATGACAGATCATGTTGAAGTACGTGGCACGAGTGCAAAGGGAAAGTTAACAAAGGAATTAGACGGAGCTAAGATACAAATTTTAAGCTGATCGTGATAAATTACACCGAAAAAACTAATAACTGTGATGCGAGTAGAAAGTTCGGTGTATGTGCGTCGATGGAAACTCTCAAAACAGGAACTAGAAAAAGCCACAAGGAAGTCGCTCAGTGGTCCAAAGTTAGGCCGATTTCATGGCATTGAAGAAGAAGTAGTCAAGTTTGTGCGCACCGTGAGGAAGAACGGTATGCCTGTTTCGACTGAAAGTATTATACTTAAAGCTAATGAAATTACTAGAGGACTTAATATATCATTGTAAGAATTCAAGGCCAGCAGAAGTTGGTGCGTGAGAATGATGCGGCGAAATAATTTTTCTTTACGGCGACGAAATTCGTCAGAAATTGTCAGAAGACTATGTTGAAAAACTTCTCGCGTACCAGAAATACGTAATTGGACTTAGAAAAACCAATAATTACCTTTTGAGCCAAATAGGAAATGCCGATGAAACTCCGCTTTTCTTCTACATGCCATCTAATTATACTGTGAATGAAAAAGGTGCGAAATCCGACCTAATTAAAACTACAGGCAACCAAAAAATGCGAGTCACGGTAATGTTGGCGGTTTTAGCAGATGGGACTAAATTACCACCATATGTGATTCTGAAGCGGAAAACAATGCCTAAGAAACATTTGCCAAGTGGAATAATAGGTGTCAAGAAAAGGGGTGGATGACTAAAGAACTAATCAGAGATTGGTTACATGTGGTGTGGAATAGACGGCCAGGAGCTTTACTGAAACAAAGAGCAATGCTTTCACTGGATGCATTCAAGGACACTTATCTCCTGAAATTAAAAACATAATGAGTGCCATGAATATTGATCTTATTGTAATACCTGGAGGAATGACATCGCAACTTCAAGTTTTAGATGTTGCTGTCAATAAGTGTTTTAAAAATAATTTAAAGGTTTTGTATTCTGAGTGGTTACAGAGTGGAACTCACACTTTAACACCAAAAGGAAATCTTAAGAAACCTGAAGTTGCAATGCTCTGCCAATGGATCAAGGCATCGTGGCAACAAATAAATGCAAAAGTAATAGTGAAAGGATTTAAGAAATCCTGCTTATCTAATGCCATGGATGGGAGTGAGGATGATGTTTTGTGGGAGACTGATGATGAAGTTGAGAGTGATAAAGATAGTGAGCATGAGGAAAATAGTGAAGGTTGCATAGACAGTGATGATGACTAACACAATAAAATGATTTTATGCAGCAATTGGATTGAAATGTTTTTTTGTTGTCCTGAAATGAGTATATTCTTTCAATGTATTTGCTTTATTTTTAATGTTATCTTAAAATGAATGCTACCATTTAATTTGTTTGAAAACCTGAATGGTTCTATTTGTGATGTGATATTATGATTTTAAAATGTTAAAAGACAATGACATTCAAGAAAAGTATAAGAGAAAATAAATATTTCACAAGATTTATAATTTTTGTAGTAATGAAGGTCAATTTGAGCTTTTTTCTGTTTTGGAATCATCAAAATGGGGGGTCGTCTTAGATTCAGGGTCGTCTTGGATTCGGGTGAATACGGTACTTTTCGCGAAGACCAAAACGCCAGTGTATTTTAGAAGAATTTCTGAAATATATGCAGACATCTAAATTAAAAATCATCAGCTCCGGTCAAATTTTTGCAAATATAGGAAATTTAGCATTATTAGTATTAACCCTCGCCCATAGCAATGCTGATGTGGAAAGTGTTTTCTATGATTTCCAATATTAAATTTACAGCTTCAAATTCACAAATACTTGATATAAGTGAAGATTTACGGGCACTTCCTTTCTTGAATTTTATGTATGTACATCTTTGTTTGCATCTTTTTACAAGGGATGGATTGGAACGAGTTGGACTAAAAGTATCGTAGACGGCGTAACTTTATGGAATTTCGACATCTTGGAAAAAAGAAATTACTTTGTAATATTCAACAGTCTTTATTGTTTCTTCAATCACACACCGATCGGTTTCCACTACAAAGTCATTCTAAAGGTGTTACGTCGGTTAGTAACACCATTAGAATGATTTTGTAGTGGAAACCAGTCGGTGTGTGATTGAAGAAACAATAAAGACTGTGGAATATTACAAATTAATTTCTTTTTATCCATTATCCCTACCTATTAAATAGATGAGCGAGTGGAACCATTACGTACGCGGAACGTAATCCAGACGTACTAGAATTGAAACGATTTTATTTCATCTTGTGCAATCATGATTCATATCACTTTTTATTAAATGTTTTAGGAGTAAGATACTTAACTTATCCGAACTTTAGTGTACCCGCAAGAAACACTATTTACGACATTTACGGTCTATTCTATGGTGGTGTGGAAAATCAAGGTCGTTCGATATATCTCGCTCGTAACCATCGAGCTATCGAAACGAAATATATCGACCATGGTGGAAAGCTGGGGTCGTACTATAAACAAGATATATGAAAAAATCAGGTTTGTTCACCAAAAAATCAGGGGTCGTACTATACATGGAGTCGGCATATACACGAGTATATACGGTAATTAAAACTTAAAGCATCGGTGAATATTACTCTAACTAATTTTATATGTAGAAATGAAAGTAAGTTGTAAAAAACTCGTACAGATTAATTTATATTACATTTATAATAAAAATGTTATTGACTGCAAAATTACTGCTTAATGTAATTATATAAGCAGTATTGTCACGTCATATCTGTTAAAATTATATAATTATGGTGATATTGTTATATGTGAGATTTTTATCTTGCTACATGCCATTTGGCAATGAATCCCAATTTTCAGGAACGGACGTTTGACGTACATCGAGAACTTTTTGTTTTATCAACTCCAGATGCAGCGATGGATATAAGGATTTCCTTGGATTTGTCATAAGCAGTGGATAGATATTGCGCATTTGAGTAATTTGTTATTTTTATTATACTTTAATATTAACCTATTATTTTATGCATTTCTAGCAATATTTTCCTCTGCGAGACTGGAATCGAATATACTTTAGGATTTCTTTCATTTTTTTATACAAGCAGATGTTGCAGTTAACTTCAAATGAATTTTAAAGTAATTTTTAACGTAACTTGTAATTTTTTAAATATATTAAGTGGAATGTTTTATAGAAGTTGATAAAGCTTTCTTATTTTTTGAGAACGGAAGAATTATAGATAGATTATTATTAATTTCATTTAAAATAATTAATGTCACAATTCTACATATGAAATATTTTGTCATATACAACATTTGTAGTGAATATTTTGTTGTTGACGGGCTATCTTTAGTTAAACTTAAAAAAGTTGCCTCTCTTTCCCTCCCTCTACCCCTCCCTCCCCCCTCCCTCTCACACCCTCTTTCCCCCTCTACTTCCCTCTCTCCCCCTCTACCTCTCTCTGCCTCACCCTATCTCTCGTAATAAAAGCATTCATAGCACGTTTACACCCTTAATAAGGATTGAATTAACAATATAATATAGAGGTCTAACAATGGAATTGATAGGCAAGGCAACATGCCCTTAAACTGGCTACATTTCCTCAAACTATGTAAATTAAACGTTTACATTGAGAAATTTTGAATTGTAGGTGGAAAAAGATGAACAGAATAAGAAACTTTATAATGTTTTCTTCAAAGTGGTTTATATCTGTAGATTGTAGGTCAATTCTTTCTAATTTTAATTTTAAAGAGAATGAAAGCCTGCACATTGTAAACTGATTTTACGTGTTACCTTATGTGAAATGGAAATTATCTTCTGGAGTCGAACCTGGGTCTTTGATCTCGAGTTCGATACATTAAAACTCTTTGTTGTTATATCATAATGCTAACCTGAATATTTCATCAAATTCGGTTCAGTCGTTTGCGAGATATTAAGCTTCAAATAGCATTACGTGATTGGATGCGAGCTCAATCACTTTCATTCCCGACTCATGTTGACTCAAAATTTCATGCTTCATTTCCAAAGTGATGGATTTTCTTGACTTTTTTCTTGATTTAACATCCTGTGCATCACATTTCCCCTTCTCATGAATAGTGAAAGGGGAAAAAATTTGGAGAAAATTGACAAAAAAGTGAAGAGCGTTCCAAAAAGAGATGTGTTCGCTCTAGGCGCAGATGCAGACTGAGTCGGCTGACGCGCTGCCAATCGACGCGTTCGCTCAGTGTTGCCAATCGACTCGCAGTCGCGGCGCGTCGGTCGCAGTCGTTAGGCAATACGAGTTTTGGTCATTACTGTGGGGGTCTTATTTACTATTAGAAAGGTCGCAAAAGCAGGGGGTCGCAAGTCGAGCCGTCGTAAGTCGGGGGTCTACTGTAATTGAAATGTATTTTATATTTAAACTAGCAAAATTACCAGGCATTGCTAGGGGTTATGTTTTAAATGGACATGACAACAATTTCAGATGATTGATATAAATGAAAAATTATTTCTGATCAGTTCCCATTTAAGAGCATTGACCTCATTGCCTTGGTATTTATCATTTTCCGTTTTTATAAACCTATAAAATATCTTTTTTCATTATTAAAAATAAATTTAACACCAAATCTATATGTACTAAGAGCATTGTCTACTATCAAGTATTGTCAATTGAATTAACCATTTTAAAAATTCATTTAAAAAATATATTTGTTTAATGACATTTAATTCTTTAACGAATTCTACCTGTGAGAGAGGGGTGTGGGTTAACACTTTGAATCCCATTGGTTTAACAAGCCCATGTCCCTAGAAACCCACCCTCTTTCTGTGTTTATTAAAAGGATATAGTTTTCTATGAAAAAATAACACAATAACACCAGTTCTATAGTTTGAAAGAATAAACCTTTTATTTATGAAGGAAAAATAAAATATTTTAAGAAGTACTTTAAAAGAAAAAAATGTTAATTTTATGTAACGAGGATCGACTAACCAGCTTAAAACAAGCTATGTAAGTATGGACTAATGGGCAGTAAACAAGCTCCATAAAAAAATGTACATAATCAGGAAAATTTTTTGGACAAATTCACAAAATTGCAAAGTATCATTTAAAAAATAAACAGACCGATGAGAACTGAATCAATTTGTCCAAAAAATTTTCCTGATTACGTAGATTTTTCTATGGAGCTTGTTTACTGCCCATTAGTCCATACTTAGATAACTTGTTTTAAGTTAGTTAGTGGATCCTCATTACATAAAATTAAAATTTTTTTTCTTTTAAAGGACTTTTTAAAATATTTTATTTACAACTTTTTATTTGCAAATTTATTCATTTAACGAAAGACAAAAAGGTAAATACATAACGTTTAAGAAATATTTGGAATTAATGAAACGATTGATCCAATCGCAATTTGTGGGCAATCTAAGTCTAATTATTTGAGTTATTTACGTTGTTTTAAAAACAGTTTGCTATGTAGAATACAACACCATACAAAAATATCATTAAAACAAACTAATATAAATAGTACAAACGCCAATCAATAATACAGGCAATCTTTAATTAAGGTTATATTGTTGCCTTCCTCCATCTCTCCCTCTCCTCTCTCCCCCCTCTCTTTCCCCTTCCTCCCCCTCTCTCGTTTAAAGCAACAATAAATCCCAAGAAAGGGCAACTTCCTACGTGCATGTTTCTCCGCGGTGAAGTAAAGAGTCCATGCGATTTTGCTGATTTTAAATGCTGTTTTGATTTTTCTCAATTTTTCTGGCCATGCTATCTACAACTTCTGAAAATTACAGCTCTACAGCCTTAATATTTTCTTTCTTCTAACGATAACATTTTTGAAAAAGTTTGAAACAACTAAATAAATAAGTAAAACATCTGTCGAAATCATTAAAATTTTTTTAAAAACATCGAAATATGTTATGTGATTGATTTCTTAAAGAATTTTCAAAATTATTAATTTTTAATAAAAAAGTCAGGATTCTTCCTATTATCGTATATACCGTATTCACCTGAATCTAAGACGACCTTTTTTTCCAAATTTTCAGCTGTAAATATCAAGAGTCGTCTTACATTCGAATACGAAGTATATTTAAGCATTTAATCAATGGTTTTTACAACAAATGGTATATTAGAGTAAACAATTCACAACAGCAAATTCAAGTACGTACATAAAGAAGTGAAATAAACAAATAGTAATAACAATAAGAAAAACATGACGGGAATAATAATTATTTAGACTAATAATCATCGTCGACGATCACAACACAGACGACGTACTTTCATCTTGCACGTAATGCCAACCGCAATGTCAAAACAAATGAGAGTGGAAATCATTGGGATTCCCCTTTCAAACGACGCACCGCGATTCACTAAGTGTGACAGTAATTTTGAGTTGTGCATTCTTGATTTAAATGCACAACCCTTAAGTTAAAATGACAGATCATGTTGAAGTACGTGGCACGAGTGCAAAGGGAAAGTTAACAAAGGAATTAGACGGAGCTAAGATACAAATTTTAAGCTGATCGTGATAAATTACGCCGAAAAAACTAATAACTGTGATGCGAGTAGAAAGTTCGGTGTATCTGAGGCAAATGTGCGTCGATGGAAACTCTCAAAACAGGAACTAGAAAAAGCCAAAGCCACAAGGAAGTCGCTCAGTGGTCCAAAATTAGGCCGATTTCATGGCAATGAAGAAGTAGTAGTCAAGTTTGTGCGCACCATGAGGAAGAACGGTATGCCTGTTTCGACTGAAAGTATTATACTTAAAGCTAATGAAATTACTAGAGGACTTAATATATCATTGTAAGAATTCAAGGCCAGCAGAAGTTGGTGCGTGAGAATGATGCGACGAAATAATTTTTCTTTACGGCGACGAACTTTGCTGTGTCAGAAATTGTCAGAAGACTATGTTGAAAAACTCCTCGCTTACCAGAAATACGTAATTGGACTTAGAAAAACCAATAATTACCTTTTGAGCCAAATAGGAAATGCCGATGAAACTCCGGTTTTCTTCTACATGCCATCTAATTATACTGTGAACGAAAAAGGTGCGAAGTCCGTCCTAATTAAAACTACAGGCAACCAAAAAATGCGAGTCACGGTAATGTTGGCGGTTTTAGCAGATGGGACTAAATTACCACCATATGTGATTCTAAAGCAGAAAACAATGCCTAAGAAACATTTGCCAAGTGGAATAATAGGTGTCAAGAAAAGAGGTGGATGACTAAAGAACTAATCAGAGATTGGTTACATGTGGTGTGGAATAGACGGCCAGGAGCTTTACTGAAACAAACAGCAATGCTTTCACTGGATGCATTCAAGGACACTTATCTCCAGAAATTAAAAACATAATGAGTGTGATGAATGTTGATCTTATTGTAATACCTGGAGGAATGACATCGCAACTTCAAGTTTTAGATGTTGCTGTCAATAAGTGTTTTAAAAATAATTTAAAGGTTTTGTATTCTGAGTGGTTACAGAGTGGAACACACACGTCAACACCAAAAGGAAATCTTAAGAAACCTGAAGTTGCAATGCTCTGCCAATGGATCAAGGCATCGTGGCAACAAATAAATGCAAAAGTAATAGTGAAAGGATTTAAGAAATGCTGCTTATCTAATGCCATGGATGGGAGTGAGGATGATGTTTTGTTGGAGACTGATGATGAAGTTGAGAGTGATAAAGATAGTGAGCTTGAGGAAAATAGTGAAGGTTGCATAGACAGTGATGATGACTAACACAATAAAATGATTTTATGCAGCACTTGGATTGAAATGTTTTTTTGTTGTCCTGAAATGAGTATATTCTTTCAATGTATTTACTTTATTTTTAATGTTATCTTAAAATGAATGCTACCATTTAATTTGTTTGAAAACCTGAATGGTTCTATTTGTGATGTGATCTTATGATTTTAAAATGTTAAAAGACAATGACATTCAAGAAAAGTATAAGAGAAAATAAATATTTCACAAGATTTATAATTTTTGTAGTCATGAAGGTCAATTTGAGCTTTTTTCTCTTTTGGAATCATCAAAATGGGGGGTCGTCTTAGATTCAGGGTCGTCTTGGATTCGGGTGAATACGGTAATAAAAGGCAACTCTCTGTCTATAACGCCAACTTTTCCCTGTCTATAACGCTAATAATGAAGTAATGAAGATAGAAACTCAAAATTTGGCAGGGATGCTTGATTAATCCTTTTTCAGGTGATGACGAATTTAAATCGGGAAAAAATTCCTTGGTTCGACTCCAATGGAGGCATTTCCATTTCCCATTACTTAACATGCAAAACGCAATTTTTCGACGTGCAGGCTTTTATGCATTTGGAAATTAAAATTAGAAGGAATTAACCTACGGCATTCGGATTTGAACCATTTTGAAGAAAAAATTATATAGTTTCTTATTCTTTTCATCTTTTTCCGCATACAATTCGAAATCACTCATGTTATACGTTTAATTCACATATTTTGTGTTTGATTTAATTAATCCTTTAAAGTTTATTTAATTTTGTTGAGTTATTTGAGTGTTAACATGAGAGGTCTAAAGACTATTTTTTTTCTTTAATACCTACGGCCGAATTCAGAGATTTTCTGTTTTACGCATGACTAAGGGCTACTTCCTAGTCACCTACTAAGAGAGTAACAAAGAGCTACTAAAAGGTTGTATGCAGAGTCCCAATCGAGCGATTAACGAAAGTTGACTAAGGTCCACTAACGCAGAGCTCCACCTAGCATCACTAAGCTGGACAAGGGGAAATGGAACGCTTGGCATCATTGTGAAGCACCTACTGCGCATGCGCAGTAATCGATACCTGGAGGTCGACAAGCCGCGGCCATCTTCACTCCTCCTGTGGTTGGGCTTTTGTGCGGTTGCGTGGTGAATATTCTTGATTCTTATTTCATTTAGTGTATTTAAATTAGTGTTAGCGTAGTTCTGTAGGTTAATTGGTTAGGTGTAGTGTTATTATTTGTTCTATTACGTAAGTTACTTTTCAATTAGGTTAGTTTTCGTCATTATTATTTACTTTAGCTAGTTTTGTAGGTTAATTGGTTAGGTGTTGTGTTATTAGGGTTACTTTATTTCGATTTGTTAGGTTAGTTAGATATGGAAACAAAACGGGTAAGGGCGGTAAACTGGTCGCAGGAGGAGAAGGAGACGCTACTATCGTTGATCCAGGAACGTGTTGACGTGATAGAGAGCAAAAGTTGCGATGGACGGAAGATACGCGAAAAGCAGAAACAGTGGTTGGAGGTAACGACGTTGTTTGAGGCCGTTCATGGAGAACGGGGGATGCAACGGATTAAGGAGCAATGGAGGAGGATGAAGTTGACCTCGAAGGAATCCATCGCCAAGGTAATCAACTGTCTATAAGGTTAAGATTGTTAAGTAGTTTACTACAATTGATGGCTTTTCCGTTATTTCTGTATGCCCTTTTTACAGCTACGGAAATACCAACATGGGACTGGTGGAGGTCCTTCTACGTCGCAGGTAGATACTCCACCAACACAGGTGGATTTCGTCATTTGTGATCTAATTCCCCAGCAGTTCACAAAAGATATCTATATGTTGGATGACGATGCTGATATAGAAATATTGGTGGTAAGTTTAATATCTATGAATAAACCTATTGTGAAACATACTTTCTTATATAAATGAATTTCGCTGCAATAATGTGCTGCATGGAAGAACTTGTGCTATGTTAGTTGTGAAGCTCATAATCCATGTTTTTGTCACATTATTAAGCTAGATTGTACAAATGAACTAATTTGATTAACTTGTCTGAAAACCTGTTTTATTGATTTTACAGCAAGAGAATACAACAGAGGGGAAAGAGGATGATTCCCCGTCCACAAGTGTTCCGCCCTGCCCTTCGCAATCCTCCACCAAAGGTGCATCTGGGGAAACCTCAAAACAATCTGTGGGCCCTATCGAAGAGGCTGTGAATGAGGGGTATGAAACTACTTATTACAATAATTACAAAGTTTTGTATATAAATTTAAACAGGCACAAATTTGATGCTTAACTTACAATATATGTAAACCACCTTAAAGGAGCATAAACCGAAGCATTTGAAATTGTGTACATCTTAAGCCACGAAAATTATTTCCTAGTAATTAATAGTAAATGCAATACCTGAACTTAGGCAAGTTAAAGTCTACAGGCTATATTACAGTAATTCATTGAACTTATACTTTCTATTTTTCAGGAAGAAGCAAGGGAGAAGAAAATCGAAGCAGATGTCACCATATGAGGAGAGGATGTTGGCACTATTGGCAGAGAAGGTTGAGGAGCAGAAGGTATCTATCAAAAGGAGAAGGGAAATGGAAGAGGAGCTTCATAAGAAACAAATGGAGGTGCTGCAGGAAAAATTAGAAATAAAAAAATTAAAAAAAATGTTCTGGGAAGAAAAACTTAAAGATATAATTGAATAAGAGAGGCAAATATTTTTTTTAGTACTTTTTTTTTCTAATTGAAATATGTCGAAATAAAATTTCTTCGATAGAGATTTCCCCTTCCTGTAGGTGCAACTTGCTCATCATCGTCATCATCTTCATTCTCTTCGAGTATCTCTTCTTCACTGTCATCATCGCTGCTATCAGACTCTGTCGAAGAATGTTAACAATTAATTAGCATTGCAAGGAAGTACCAGGGAAGGTTTATGTATAATTGTATTTTAATAGGTAATCGTTCAACCATCAAGTTTGTTTAAAATTCAAAGATGTTTTTTGTACTATTACTATGTATTGTCTCTCGTGTCTTTCGGTCACGTGATGGTTGGCTGCATTACCGCAGGTGCTGCCATCGTGATGAACAGTTCCCTGTTTCGAAAAGACTTCCCCAGGACGGACACGTTTTACGAAGCTCCTATCCTGTAAATCCTATCTTGTGAAAAACCGTTGTGTGTTAAAACTGTCACAAGTTCATAAATAAGTGCAAAATCATAAGTTCTTCTTGTTCCTCGAGTCTCAACACATCGAAGCTGAGCAGGAAGAAATGTGATTTGAAAACAACACTTACTCATCTTTACAGTTAGCATCATTAATGTCAATTGTGCATTTCTTGGTTACAGTGCTCTCAATGTTAAATGTATTTCTTGTGCTATTATGTTCTCAATGCTATTCGTGTATTTCATATAAGTGCCACATGTTGTGTTATTAGTTAGAAAAACATTAATAAGCCATAAATGCTATAAATAAAGAATTGTTTCATATGATATTTGGAAAATCAAGATAGTGATTCACATAAAGTTCATTGTCTTAAAAAGTAGAGGGGAAGGTGTAGAATGTTTCCATGTATAAAAGTACAGGAAAGAGTGGTTGTACCTTCCATTTTGTACTCCAGCCGTAAGTTATGGAGTACAGCCATTGCCACTATCATGACCTTTGATGTTTCCAGGTCCACTGTGAGACCTCTATAAAGTGCCCTGAAGGTCATTTTCCAAACGCCAAATAGCCTCTCCAGTGTTCCTTGTCTGAATATGGGCTGTGTTGTATGCTTCCTCTGCTGCTGTCTGTATTGAACATTGGTATACAGTACTCCTTCACATATACTATGCTCACTCATTATCTGGGAGCACATAATCTGACTATTAAAGAATTACCTGAGGATTCCGCACTGGTGTTAGTAAATAAGGGAGGCAGGCATACCCACTGTCACCCAGAAGAACTCCTTTGTAGCAGCCATTTTCAAATTTCCGTTTCAAATTGGATTCGTTAAAGATTCTCGAATCATGTGTGCTACCTCTCCATCTTGACACAATACTTTTTATTTTTAAATTGGATGCAGACACCACCTTTTTAAGAATAGAGGAAGTTACATTTTCAATGGCCTTATACAATCAATAAAAAATCAGGTAAAGTTTATATCCATTCATGTTAAGGGATATTTAACAATAACATGCAGAAGAACATTACCAAAAATTAGTTATGCATATATATTTAGCTAAGAAAATGTTACTTACTTGGACATTTAAGCTGAAGAAATTCTTCCTGTTGATGTATGCTTGAGCATTTGGCCCACCAGGATTTTTTATTTTAATGTGGGTGCAGTCTATACATCCCACTACTTTCGGAAATCTCCTTATTCTATAAAATGCTGCCATTTCAGCTCTCTGCGCTGGCACAGAATCAGGGAATGTTACAACTTCTGGTCTAAGCCTTGCCAGAGCCACCGAAACGTTTTTAATAATTCTGCTCATTGACGACTGACTTATTCCATGGAGCTCAGCATTTCCATCCTGATAAGACCCCTTTGCAAAAAGCCTGAGGGATGCCAGAAGTTGGAGAGTAGGCGAAATAGGTAGCCCACTGTTTCCTGCTGCTCCTCGGCCTAGATTATTTCCAATTCGACTGCAAATTTTTTCCACTCCAGCTTTGGAAAACCTGTATTTCCTCCTGAAAAGCCTATCGGAATATTTCCCGAAGGGATCTTGACGCTCCATGTATACTTTCTTGCCGCGATTATTTCTGAAGTCGTCCAATTCCATCACCTCCAGCGCTTCTTCATAATACTCTAAATCTGACCCGGCCATCTACAATATTATTAAATGCAATACTATAATACGCCTATTAATATAGCAAGAACTAGAAATATACTAACAACTACTGTTTCGTGACAAATCGTAATAATAAAAAAAAACAGTATGTAAAAAGTGGACTGTATTAACACCAAAGAAATAAATAACTATTAACTGGTTGCTGGATCTCTAATGGTCTATGGCAGCACAACCCAATACATAATTAACCAATTGAGGGAATAGAAGTCCCAAACACTCGGAGCCGCACAACACAATACATAATTAACCAATTGAGGGAATAGAAGCCCCAAACACTGGAGTAGCACAACACAATACATAATTAACCAATTGAGGGAACAGAAGCCCCAAACACTCGGAATAGCACAACACACCACCGTCTCAAATGTCCCCTGACCAGCTACTCCTGCGTCGGTATCCTTCGATCTCACGCGACGCTTGGGAGAAGCGCAAACTACAAAAGGGGAAGAAGCACTTTCCGTACTTTGTAGCACAAAGTAACACAAAGTCTGAGCAACGACCGAAGTAACATGCACTACGTGATTATAACAAAAAACGACTACGCAATAACTGTAAGCAATACGTAAAAATTTCGTTGGCTATTACAATAAAAACAAAGTAGAAAAGTGAATAATGAATACAACTGAATAATTAAATTGATAAACCTCAGAATAAATAAACTACGAATACAATAACTAACCTTTACAAGAAGGAATGAAACAATAAAAATAACGTACCCTACTCTACTATCAAATGAAATTAATCTATTTTGACGAAATAATGAACTACACATAAATATAAAACACTCCTATAGAAACATATTAACAACTATTGAAGGACCATGATCTACGTGATTATACAAATAACGACTACACAAAAACTCTACGCAATACGTACAAACTTCGTTGGGCATTAACATGAAAACAAAGTAGAAACGTCAATAATGAAAATAGCTAAAATGATAAAATGCGGAATAATTAAAATAAGAATCCAATAACTGACGTTTAAAAGAAAGAATATAATAATAAATTACGTACCCTACTCTACTATAAAACGAAATTAAACTAATTTGACGAAATAATGAACTACAGAGAAATATAAAACTCTCATATAGAAATTACTTAATAACAAACTAAATAAAGTAACAATATTATACCTAAAAAAGACTCATTTTCAACTACCGCTTTCACTACACTTCGCAAGCTGGAGCGGAAGACACACTAGTCACGCCCTTAAACACCGCGGGAGCTTGTTTAGCGTGGCGTATGACTAAGGCTGACTACCATATTCAATGACTAAGCAAATCACCCCTAGTAGGACGCTCTGAATAGGGCATATGTAGTGGTGCGCTACTAAGGGGACTTAGTGGGTCTTAATAACTGATTAAGAAAACTCTGAATTCGGCCGTAAATATCTATATTCATACATACATTCCTTACAGATGGAGGCCATCAGACAAAGATTTATTAGTGTGTCAAAGACAATACCTTTTATTAAAAAGGAAAATTTAACCGAAGGCGTGCTATATGCAATTACCCATTTTGAAAAGATGCCTACCAAATTTGGTGTAACATTATTAGTTACCATCACCATTAACCATGATGAAGCAGGAAAAATTTTCCTTCCCAAGAAGTTCCTGAATGTGTTTACAGAGGAGGAAATTACAACGTATAACACCGAAAAAAATTTCTTCCTGTCATTACAAGTCATGAAAAATGATATTTTTATTCAATAAATATTTTTAAAAAGATGTGATCTCTCTCTTTCATTTTCTTCCTTTACACATGCACGGAAATCTAATATATACAGAAAAAGATAGCATTTTTTTATTTCAGTTTATTCCCTACCATGGCTGAGTGCTCTTTCGGAGAAGGGGAAACTAAATATTTTTAAATTGCCGACCTGGAACTAGGTGGTCTGAGGGAACTAGTTTTCAAATTATACATCAAAGGGTGCGGACATCATTTCCCCAAGTGTTTTTCTTCTATCACTATCGAAGTTTTGGAGGACTTAGACTTTCAATTTAAAGGTTGTATATTACATGGATTTGTTACCAAAGGCATTGGAGAATTTAGAGGTTATATATCACAAACTATTGGGAAGAACTTCGAATGTGTTAACTTCAAAGAAGAAGAACCCGCATTTGATTTCCTCAAACATTTTTCCGATGGTGAACTTACCTGCTTCTTGAGGGTTAATAGCTGTAAACCGAGTGCATACCCCATCAAAGACAACACCTTTCCAGATATTAATCTCTCGCTGAAAACTGGTGATATACTCAAATTACAAATCACTGAATTTACAGCCCGTTAAAACTTGTTCAAACCTGTTTGGTGCAATAAATTAATATGTAATAAACCTTCGATTTTTTTTCTTTTATTCACCCAATCCAAAATGGCGAGCCTTTTCGCTAACGATCCCCGGCGAACCAAAGAAAATTTTTAAAACACTTCAAATCCACCGCCTCGACGAAGAGAGAGAACGCCTTCGATACACACATCGATCGCAATCCGACAACGCCGCTAAAGATAGGGAGAGAAAAAACACCTTCGATACATTGAACGCAATCCAACAACGCCGCTAAAGATAGAGAGAAAAACACCTTCGATACATCGAATGCAATCTGACAACAGCGCCTGCGATATATATGTGTGCGTGCATGCGCGTGCGTATCGACCGCAATCTGGCAACACCGCTTGCAATATATATCGAATGCAATCTCACAACAACGCACCGGATGACGGAGGTGACACACCTGAACGTTACAAACATTTCTGTTATGGGTTACGACCAATATTTTATTTGAGGAATTGGAAAACATATCTACAGATTACTATTCAATATTATTTAACAATATACACAGCAATGTATTGCAGAAATAACAATACACACAAAACAACAAAGAATAAAACAGGCATGAAAACAATACTAAATATAACCGACATTTGTATTAATTTCCCAAGTGACAATTAGTTCAAACAAGAATAATACAGCTAAAAATTGGGGAAACCCAAGATTATTAAAAATAACGCAATTATCAGTAAAGGGAGCTTTAAAACATTTTAAATATTGTACTACGTACTCGCCAACCAACATCTGCTAGTTATCAATGAAGTACTAGATAGCTAATGTCAAAGTTACAACAGAAAACATTTACAGCGGAGAAAAATTTACTCAAGCTCTCCTTCTGAATATGATCACTTTTTATATTTAACTAAGACGTACATACCGTGAAAGGTATTCCCTCCACACTCCCCACTACAAAGCAATGGTCCCCTGCGTTACACTTAAGATTTGGTGGCAATTCATTTTATCAACTATCACAAGAAAAACATTCCTTTATTACGGTTGAACGCCAAACAAAAAATGCGTTGGTTTCCGCGATAATTGCCCAAAGATTTTAAGACTTCGGCGATCCGTCTAAATGAGGAGGCCTTAAGGTGTGAATTTTAGTCACGCATTCACAAAATTATACCAGAAGTACTCAGGGCGTACCATCTAATGTGATATTATCGACGAATTCTACGCAAATCGTTTTGGTTGTCGAAAAACTCGTTAAACGACGAACTTTACAAAAAGAATTTGGAAACGATTACGATGTTTCCCGAGATGTTCATGTGACGACCCACTTTTTGGATAGTTGCCCTTGGAAGGTTGTTCTCTTGCTGCAACTCTCAGTTTATGAATAACTCAATATTTTTGCGTGGCTTTCTTCCAAAAAAGGGAGGTGCGCCTCCCTCAAAGGGGTCAACAAAGGAAAGATTCCCCCCTCTTTGCGATGTTTTCTGTTTCCCTTATATTTGCTAAATTATCTAGTCACTTCCCTTTACGATGAAATCACAGCAGTGAAACACTGAAATTAAATCTTTAAATTAAATTTATCGAATTAATTTATTAAACAGATGTAACAGCTATGTTATGTTTTGAAATTTGAATATTAATTTATAATGTTGTGACGAAGCATTCATTGTTGAGAAATCATAAATCATATGTTTACCTTCGTTACGTAAACTGTTTAATTTACATGAGCGGATACATATCTAAGTTTAAAACAGTTATAAAGTAAATGCAAGGAATTTGTTTTTTTCCCATTAAATTAGACAAATTACATAAGGTACAGTCAATTCTCTTCATGTTTGTATTTTTTTGGCAATGGTAAGAATAACGCAACAGAATTAGAAAAAAGCTCACTTCTTTCGTAAAAAGATCACGACTGTTCGAATGCATTAACACAATTTTTTGCATGTTCAACTGCAGCTTAACAAATTTTAAGAAGCCAATTTTAAATTTAATTTGAAATAGAAATGTATCGGATCATTATTTGTATAAAAATTGTGATGTGTTTGTATAATAAAGACCAAAATAAGATCTTAATTGAAATTAAATAAAGTCAATGCAAATTTTACTTTGAGAAAGCGATGTTTGTTATTAGCTTTTTTACCGTGTTCCTGATAAACTTCTTATCATATTTGGATGCTTTCATCGCAGACTTTTTCGTATGCGAATTGTTGTTGATATGGAGAAAAAAGTTCACAAGGCAATTTTTGGGCAGTTTCGTTATTAATTTTAAACAACCTACGCATGCATTAAAAAAAAATTCCCATTGTAGGCCGGGATGGTACACTAAGACTTCTTATAATATTAAAATTCTAATTGTATGTATGCATTAAAGCGGCGTATTTCTCAAGAACCGTTCGTCGTAAAGATACGCGGTAAACAACGTTTTGTGTCTATCTGCTATGAGGTCCCTGGAAAAATATTTTCATTTGATAAAGTGTCCTGTGTTTGAATCCATAAGACAATTATATTTTCCCATTAGCTTACACGGGATTTTTGATTTTTCCTAGTGCAAGGTTTTCTTTCTTCATTCATAAAGATACGTAAATATGGACCGATTTTCGCTTTTCTTTACTCGATGGTTAAAACACTACTAACTTATTATTGTGATGAATATACGCTACGTGGTCGAAATGTTCAGATATACGCAATTGTTTTCGAAATATTGTGGATTTTTCGTACTCTTTCCGGGCGTTGCCAAGGCCACCATCCTTGTTGTCTCAGATTCAATTAGTGCCAATTAAACATTCAAATAGACGAAATAAAAGCATTACTAGCTTCAAACTGTTGTTTAAGAATCGAAATTATTGATGCATAGCAACGTTAATCACCATCAGCCCACATCAGCCTTTTTCAATCCACTGACGAGTGAAGGCCTCCCCCAGACTCATCCAGTTTTCCCTGTCAACTGCCTCCCTTCTCCAAGTTTGCCCCAAGAACTTAACAAGCTCTGTCCCACCTGTCTTTCGGTCTCCTGTTCGGGGTCTTGATGTTTCTTGAGATCCATTCGATGACACTGGACGTCCAACATTAATAGATAAGGTAAATTATTCTTTTAACTGCATATGGGAAGCGTTTCTAATGATTTAATCAAAGCAATTGACTTTATTTCATTGTTTGAATGTTATAATCTTCCCTTTTTGTAACTAAAACCATAATGTTATACATCTGTGATGCTTATTAACGTAAATAGGCTCACCCATAAATTTAAGATTAAATGAGATTTTTTAATCATGTTGCAAGTAGCTTCGTAGCTAATCTAAATAAATGGTTGCATTGATTGGTATATAAAACAAGTTAGGAAAGTGTACAACATATCACAAATGGGCGCGTTTCGTGCAACGGAGTATTAGAAATAAATTATATACCTGCACGTAAGGGAAATACCGTTTAAAATTTTTCTTCATCAAAAATAATCCATTTTCTTCCTATGTCAAAATATTGCTTGCACACATAAGTAAATTAAACGTTTGTTTGTGAGATTGTTTATGTTAGCAACAATGAAGAAGGAACCATGCAAGAAATTTTCCAAGTTCAACTCCATTTAAGACTTTCTTGTTTCATTTTATGGATAACGGCTAATCCTATGATAAAAATGTATAGTAAAAAAAATACTCTAATTTATTAGTTTTACATGTTGTATTTGAAAAATATTTTGATATGAGCAATACTTTATGAGATATGATGGAAAGTTGATTTTTATCACAACTAAAGTGGTACCCCTGATTGGTTTAGGTGATTAATTTTTGTGATTTTCTCATATTTGATTGTGTCCTTAATATTAAATTTCATGAAAATCTGTTTGGTAGAAGCCGAGACCGAATATGAGGACGGACGGATGGACAGACGGTGGACAGACAGACGGTGGACAGACAGAGATGGACAGACAGACGGACTTATGATAATAGGCACTCACGCTGGAAGCAAACTGTGCCTAAAAATCGGTACAACATACATTGTACAAACTTTCTCATATATGGGTACTAATGTGTCGTTTAGTTATCTTTAGAAAATGAAAATCATATGAGCCTGTTTTTAGAAAATCCAATTTTTGTTAAAGTTGTCCAAGAATAAATGCCTTATATTCATTCATTGAGAAAAATGAAATACATAGTAAAATTTCAATGTATAATCAAGTAACTACAAAATTTAATCAAAATCGTTCGAGCCATTTTTGAGAAAATCAAATTATTGCTCAAGTTTCCTAGAATAAACTAGCCTTATAATCATTCTTTGAGAAAATATGAACTATCCAGTATTATTGAAGACGTAGACTCAAGTAACCGTATGAAATTTGATCAAAATTGTTAGAGCTGTTTTTGAGAAAATCAAATTGTTGTTAAAAATGCATGGAATAAACTACCTTTAATTATTGAGCAATGACAACCATTTCTACATATACTCTGCTCTGTATGATAAAATAAGTTCGAGATTTCATTCATTTTCGCTTTACCATTTAGGTTCCAGAGGCAGTAACAGACAGATGGCATTGCAAAAACCACTTTTTCGGATTCAGCGACACCTAAAATGTATATTTCCGTAAAAATCTGTTGAATGTTTTCGCAATAACAGTACTCTCCTGATACTTCCTATGAGAAAGCAAAAAAACGGACGTATTTCAATAATAAGAAACAAAGAAAATTATAAACATGAATGTTCGTGATTAATTACAGCGTAACATTAATATTCTCTCTGATACGACTTTTTAAATGCAGATTTCAGACTGACTTATTGATTATTCTCCCTCACGCAGGATGGATGTGGAAAAGCAACGGAAGACAACAAACAAGCTATTACACAGAATTACAAAGATGTTTTATTTTTTCCACCAATATCACACGGTGCATAGTCCGAAAATATTAATTACTAAAAAGAATATTCCTGAGGAATTTCTGCTGTATTTAAGGTAAATTTATTACTTTGATTTTATTGATAATAGCAATATTTCTTTTGCGATATATATATATAATAGTTAAAACTAAATATTTTTCCTAGCAGTCTAAATGGAAGGAGAAAAAGATACTGTCAGCGATGGTAACGAATGATTCCGGATAAATGACAAAGAACGGTAGGCGACCTGCCTACGTTTAATCTGGAGCGTCATAAAAAAATTCATGAAAACAGAAGTTGTGGAATCTTACCTGCTGCAATTACGGAAACAGGCACCTAGTGTTCTCTATTTCTCTTCGTCGAGCTGAGGGTATGGCAAGGGAAAAAGATCCTGATAGGGAGAGGGATTTTCAATATATAGGGTCGTTGGCAGAATTCATTAAGCAGGTAAATAAATATCAGTGTTTAACAGCATGCTTATTATTCAATGCAACCTAGGATTCAGTAATTCTACTACAACTATTTATTTCCCATCAAATAATCAGATAGGTAGGAAGCAGAAATGGAAAGCTGGTGATAGCCCTCACATGAGTTTTGACCTAGGAAAATATGAACTTTGATTTCTTTACTTCTAATTTGTACTGCATTACTCTAAAAATTCTTCAAAATTCATATCTGACTTTGGTTAACAGTTCTCTAATGTACGTTATATCTCATTTTAGGATACCATATTATCTCATGGGAAAAAAGAATACACAGAAGATGTAGAAAAAATGTTATGTATGGAGTAACACATCGCTTGGAACAGAAGTATGGAAGCTTTGAAAAATAATACATAGTAATAGGCACTGAAATTGTGTAAGGAAAATTATAAAGAGATAAAGAATTTTCAGGAAAATAGGATTATGTAGAGAGCCTGGCTTAATGGATAATAATCACCAATCTGTCTACAGGTTATCACGATGAAGTGAACCTAACTATATCCCTAACATAAAACCAGTCTCATCAATTCTATACTCTACTAATAGCAAACATTGTTAGTTAAGTAGCTGCATGACAAAATTTTCATTTGGAAATACTCTTCACAACGTTTATCAGTGGGTTTTGCTACATGGTTTCACAGTCCTATAAAGAGGATTGCGGAATTTTCATTCCTGCCGCAAGTTTTATTTGTTCATCTGCTTGATGAGCAACTAATCAAATCTTTCCGACAGATTCGGACCAACAGGACTTTTTGACAGAAGAAAGAATACTGGTGATTTAGACGCAAGAGATAGCCTTCCAGCCCAAGCCATTGCCTGAGGGCATAAAGTGTTTAGCTGCAAGATGTGGCTACTATCCTTGGTGAAGCTAATGCCTACGAAAATGCAGGTGTTAAGACGATGCAATAATTATGAACCTAGAGAAAACCGTGTGTTTTTGGCAGTCTTTAAGGAAATGATTCTCCATGCTCCATTATTTTAGGATTCATTTCAAATATTATCTCCTCTTCCCACTGAAAAAGGATAGTGCATTCAGTTGCACATACCTTGGGGGGAGAGGGAAGGTACTCCTTGACAGGACTTATTCATTCATGCATCTCTCAGTCACATTAGAAAGAGTGTGGGCTAAGTAATACCCAACCTAACACTCTAGAATATCTCAATCATAGCAGCCTATAGGCGACATCATTCCCTGCCTCCAGCCCTTCAATTTCACATTTACAGCAGAAAAGGTCTAGGCTTGTCTTTCTCTGTCTACTACCCTTCAATCTCATACACTCCATGGAAAAGGTCTAGACAGAGTTCTTCTCTCTCTCTACTACCCTCCCTCAAATCTTTCAGCCAATGCAGAAAAAGTCTAAGTGAAATCATTCTTCACTGACAACTCTTAATGCATTAGGTTTACAGAAGAGTGAACTTCGTGCCAGGGACCTATAAAATCACACGACTCTCATTCACAAACGAAGAGCTTAGACTGTGCCATTGGCTCCTCGATGGGGGCTTTCAGCGGATCGAACAGCGCACTATAGACCTACCAGAATTCACTCAGAAAACTCATAATATCCATACGAGTAATAAATACCCATTTAATGGATATATTAGTTTCAGCAGTCCATAAATAAGAGGAGAGGATTATTTAAGCTTTTTAATGGAGGTGTGGAAGGTTTTATTGTGAGGGTGGGATGCTAGGGACTGATCTACTAAGAGATTGTGAATATTTTGGGGAAAGGGATGTAGGGCAGCGATGGCGAACCTATGGCACGCAAGAGGATTTTGGTTGGCACGACAAGCAAAGGCAAAAACCAATCAAAGCATATATCGTACAGAGTTAGTGCCGCAAAAACATATGTGCTATTTATTTAGCTATTGTAAACATTAGTTTTATAATTACAAACATCGGTGTATTACGTCTTGATCACGAATTTAATTACATTGGCATGCAAAAAAAATCAAGAACTTTTTTCTGGCACACGGGGCGGAAAATTCGACAGTTTCTGTAATATTGGCACACAGGCAATAGAAGGTTCGCCATCTCTGACATAGGGGAAGAGGAGGTCTCGGGGGGAGGGAGGGAAAGAGACATGGATTTTTTCATCTCCTTAAAGACTACACACGGCTTTCCCTAAGACCATAAATATAGCACCCTCCTCCTTTTCACCATACAATAACCTAGACATCACCTTCGCCAAGAAAAAAAGCTACACCTCCAACAAAACACTTTCAGACAATAACTTGAACAAGAAGTCCATCAGATGTATCTGAAACTCGCCAGAGATCAGACAACCATCCCAACATCCTTACTGGATGAGTCATGCAGAAAGATTCAAATCGCTACCAATCAAGAGAATGGACAAAAAACCTTCTCCATGAATGAAAATTAACAATGCTGAATGTAAAACTGCTAACGAACATAACAAAAGCTAATGATAACATTGTTGATCATAGCACATCCAATTATAATATACCACCCAGTAGTATTAACTAATAATGTTTTCATCTATTAATGTATATTTCAACATAATTACCTGCAAAATGCATCTAGTAATTAAAAATCCCAATTGAATAAAGAAGGTACTGTTACCTATGATAAATTAAACCTAGGCCATCTCACCAACAGAACCTAACAGGTACGTAGCCTCAAATTCTTCACTGCAAAGTTGCAGTGTCTGCCAAAAGTACATTACACAGATTCAGTTGAAAACTTATGAAGCAGGGAATGTGTGTAAACAGTTACAAATGCATCAACTGCTCAAATTGAAGTTTCTATGATGATAAAAAGTTATTTGTAATTCCAAAAAGTTTCTAGTCATACTGGATAAACTATTTTTACTTACACAGATTGACTTTTAGTTATAGAGCCTCTGCAATGTTGCAAGAAATACAGAAATGACTGAAATGATTTATCTCTGCAAGCCATTGCACGCCGGAATATACAGTAACAGAGAAATGGAGTAGAAATTAAAGCATCACAACAAGACATTCGATTCTGAACATTTTTATATGTTTAATGTGATAATATCAAGATATAATATGCTTGTATAATAATCATAGACATGCTTGTTTAAGAAGAGTATATTTTTTGCTTAGTTTAATCCATAATGTTATTATTGTTTACTTTTTCATAGATATAAGAGTATTCCTCTATTTTAATTTTTAATTAAGCATTTCACGTTTATGACACAGAGTATAGTAAAAAATATTATGAAAATGCTATCTAAATGTACTGTGAAGATTGTGGAAGATGCAGATGTACAATGAATGGAAATATATAAGTGATGACGTGTATTTAAAATGACGAAATCAATAATTAAAATAATAAAAAAATTTGATGACGCCAACACAACTTTCTCCATATTTGGGTTATAGAAATTTAAATTATTATAGCATTATAAGGCAAAATTATTATTTCATATCGTAGAAGAATAGTCGTCCTTATTGCCGTAAATTATATTTTGAATACGTTTACAGAATTCACCGCTACATGGTGGTGGCGTTGTACACTGGAAATTTAAGAATAAGTTAAATATCTCTGCAATGGATGGTTCTATGAAAATTTGTTTCAAACAAAACTTGGAAGAAATATTATTCTCTACAACTTTAGTCCTAACAAAGGTTACCAATAATTACGTTTTTAAGATATTTGATGGAAACCGAAAATACCAATTATTTATAAATAATTCCTAAACAATAACTGCTATGGAAAATTGTTTGAAATAAAAGATGTAGGAAATTATATTTTCTACATTTTTTAATGGTCAATGAATACAATAATGACGTATTATCAGAGAAATATCGCAAAAACCGAATCGGGTTTTGAAAAAACCTTGACTTCCGCTTAAGCAGTATTGTCCAAAAACTAATCAGTTCTTTGTGCTCATGCTAAAGTGTTATATATGAAATTTGATATTAATATGACAGGTACTTTTTGAGTTAGAGAGCCCACAATCAGATACATACATCCTTCCCCTCACACACAAACACACCATTCCGAAAATAGTCTAAAAGTGTTCTAGGGACCTCCGTCGAAATCTCAAAGTGGATTTTTTTCGTGATCACAATACTCTCCCTATACTATGTATGGAGAAAGTAAAAATGAACAAAGTTTATAACTAAGTGAGCAAGCATAGGTGAGGACCATAATTCTTATTTTTGTTTACATACCACTGTCAAATCAGAGTAACCCCATTGGGCTTGTTATATTTTCTTTTGTTTAATATTGGGTAATCTCGTATGACGTGTGTGCAATAATCAAGACTTAAGACCAAACTAAGACACATGCAAAATAGACCAACCAGAGAAGTTAAGGCACTACTGAGAGCTCATAGTTTTTTTCAGTAATGCTAAGCATAAATGTTAGTAGTATAGGTATAGAAAAATTTCTTTTCACAGAAATTGCTGCCAAGTTTGTGCCTTTTAATTTTATTTTAAAATAATATTAGGTAATCCCATTTGCCAGCAATTTCAGTGCTATAACTATATATATATACTATCCTATATGACACAAATAGGAGAGCAATAAAACTTACAACTAACTAAAACTAATACAGTGTGCCTATAAGGCAGTTTGTACAAACAAGGACGTGAAAATAAGATTTTTGAATTAAAATTCTAAAATAAGGTTCACATAAAACCGTGCAGAGCTTTATTATCTTTTTTGGTCTTATTTTTAATTATTTTTTCGTTTATAATGGTTTTATTCTTTTTTGTATTGCTTATAATTTCTCTTTTCAATTTTTTCCATTTCAGCCTGCAATTATAATTTTTTCAAACCACAAGTTACAGCTTATATAAATAAAAATATAAAACACTATGACGTCTTAAACCTAACTAATACTAATATTCAGTACTTGCTTTGCATAAACAAGTGTAAAAAGTTGTTAATTCAAGAACAAGTACTTAAATAATCACTTTGCATAATTGTTTCAGATATCTGTATTAGCCATTACATTATTTTTGCAGTATTTTCCAATTTTTCTTTTATATTTTTAAAACTTTGTATTTTTTTTTTTACCATTCTTTCACAATTGTGTATTTTTTTTCATTTCTCCCCTTCAATTATATCTAATGAAGATACCTCAGGAAAGCAATTTTTAAGTGCTCGTTCTTGAATTTTGACCAATAATAAGACATTTTCAAAAAATCTGTTGAAAACAAAAATCATACAATAAACTTCATACAATAAAAGACTTTCCAGGGCTTTAGAATGATATTCTTTTTTTTTGTTTTTTGCAGTATTTTTCAATTTTTCTTATGTATTTTTAAATGTATTTTTTTTTTACCATTCTTTCACGATTTTTTATTTTTTTTTCATTTCCGCCCTTCAATTATAATTTTTTCAAACCACAAGTTACAACTTAAAAATAAAAAAAGATAACACTATAAACAAACATGAGACAAAAGTCTATATCCCATACGACAGCAGTGGGAGTTAAGTAGACTTAAACCTCAATAATACTAATGCTAAGTGCTTCCATTGCATAAACACGTGTAAAAACAATCATTTAATCAACAACAACCACTTAAATAATCACTTTGCTTAATCTTTCATGTATCTGTATTAGCCATAACAACATTATAAAAAACCATTGGCATTTTAGAACCTTGTTATGGCTAATGAAGATACCTCAGGAAAGCAATTTTTAAGTGCTCGTTCTTGAATTTTAACCAATAACAACAATTTTCAAAAAATCCCTTGAAAACAAAAATCATACAATAAATTACATATAATAAAAGACTTTGCAGGGCTTTAGAATGATATTTTCTCTTTTTTTTCTGTTTTTTTCAGTATTTCTCAATTTTTCTTTTATATTTTTAAAACTGTATTAATATGTATTTTTTGTTTTTTTTTTACCATTCTTTCACAATTCTTTTTTTTCATTTCCGCCCTTCAATTATAATTTTTTCAAACCACAAGTTACAACTTAAAAATATAAAAAGATAACACTACAAACATGACACAAAAGTCAATATCCCATATGACAGCAGTGGGAGTTGATTAGACTTAAAACTAAATAATACTAATGCTGAGTGCTTTCATTGCATAAACACGTGTAAAAACAGTCGTTTAATCAACAACAAGCACTTAAATAATCACTTTGCATAATTCTTTCATGTATCAAAAAACTTTGCAGGGCTTTAGAATGATATTTTCTCTTTTTTTTTCGTTTTTCGTTTTTTTTGTTCTTTTCTGTATTTTGCAGTATTTTTCAATTTTTCTTTTATATTTTTAAAACTTTATACAATTTTTTTTGTTTTTTTTACCATTCTTTTATGAGTTTTTTTTTCATTTCCGCCCTTCAGTTATAATTTTTTCAAACCACAAGTTACAACTTAAAAATATAGAAAACATTATAAACAAACATGAGACAAAAGTCTATATCCCATATGACAGCAGTGGGAGTTGAGTAGAATTAAACCTAAATAACACTAATACAGTGTGCTTTCATGGCATAAACACGTGTAAAAAGTCGTTTCATCAACAACAACCACTTAAATAATCACTTTGCATAATTCTTTCATGTATCTGTATTAGCCATAACAACATTGTAAAAAAACCATTGTCGTTTTAGGACCTTGTTATGGCTAATGAAGATACCTCAGGAAAGCAAGTTTTAAGTGCTCGTTCTTGAATTTTAACCAATAACAACACATTTTCAAAAAATCCATTGGAAACAAAAATCATACAATAAATTACATACAATAAATTACATATAATAAAACACTTTGCAGGACTTCTGAACTTCCATTTCCCTCTTTTGTTTTTTGGCAATCTTGTACATTAAGTGCAATAATTAAAGTAATGAAAACTAAAACCTGCAGTTAAGTTGTTAGTGAGTTGAGGTGAGGAGGGAGGGAAGGGACCTGATTGGTCTATTGTTTATAAAAGGGACATTCCAATTAGTTTGGTTGTAAAGTGGGATGTCTCTTTGATCAGCCATAATGTACACATGAATTATATTACTTAATTCTAAGTCTGTATTTGGTAATTGACATTTGATATTTATGTTGACAGCAGTTGCCTTGCCATTGTCACCAAGGTTATTTAAGAGTCATTATTCACTTTCTCCCATAGGCTGCTGGTTGTGGAGCCTTTTCACAGTCGGGGAGCTTGGTGCACTGGGGGTGTTCCTGCGTACTGGCATGGGATGTGAAGCAATGGTCCACAGATGGTTGGCCATCAAATTAAAACACAACCGTAGTGATGACAGCAGTTTCCTGATCCACAAATGGCCAATGGTGTAACACCCTTTTCAGCCTTGGTGACGTGGCATTACATATGATTTTTGAACAAACTGATTGGTATCTACAGCTTCACAGACTCATAAATAAAAAAATATCTAACACTAATACTTAAACTAATAACTACAATTAAAGTGAATACAATTATAAGTTTAACTTGATTATATCAGCTTATAATTTGGTTACACAAAATGCCTGAATATGAATATTTGCTTCAATACTTTCTGTTCGTATGTCTTAAATTCCAATATCTAAAATATCTCCAAATACATGGTTACACTTAAGTAAATAGTACTCCTGCATTAAGATATTTTTTGCATTGTTTCATTCCTAAAGTTAAATAAAAAGATGGAAAATGATTTTACCCATACAACAGTGGCGGAACAAGTAAGCAACGGGCCCTGGGGCAAGAAAGAAAGATTGGCAGGCCCCCTGAAGTGACCAGCATTACTGATTTTGATGACTCTGTACTGTTTAATTTAGCTGACTGGGTCCCAGGGCACAGCCCCGACCTAGTTCTGCCACTGCCATGTTAAAACAGTATACTGAATAGAACAAACTACACAAGCATGACTCAAAGAAGATGCTTTATACAGAAATTAAGTCAAGAATACTATTATTGGGCCTCTTGACCAGTAACAAGTGCAAGAGGAGCCTATTGAGTGCTCACGTTAGTTTTTAGTTAGCAATGCTAACAGGAAGTGTTCATTTTATAAGGCTAAAATTTTCCTTATTACAAAAATTGTTTTCATGCTAGGCCCTCTTTCAACTTATTATTTAACCCTGGGTAATTGTTTGTCAGAAGGTGAGGACTTTTTTAAAGAAGGCCATTTCCATAAATAGCTTTTATAAAGAAAGTATCGTTTTCATGAAAAAAATTGACTTCGAGATTTCATCAGAAATAGGTACGTTTTGAGGTCCCCAGAACATGTTAAGACTATTTTCAGAATGTGTGTCTATGTGATTGTGGTCGCTCTAACTCTCAAAGTACTTGCCATATCATCACCAAATTTCATATCTAACACTTTAGCAAGAGCACAAAGAACTGATTACTTTTTGGACAATAACGGTTAACCGGACGTCGAGGTTTATTCGGAACCCCATTTGGTTTTGGCAAAATATTTCCGATAAAACATCATTATTGTATATACAATTCTATACAAAGGTTATAGGGAATGTAATTTCCTACAGCTTTCATTTGAAACAATTTTCCATAGCAGTTATTGTTGAAGAATTATTTATAAATAATGTTTTTCCGGTTTCCATCAAATACCTCCTTAAAAACATCAGTATTGGTAATCCTTGTGAGGACCAAAGATGTAGAGATTAATATTTCTTCCAGGTTTTGTTTGAAACAAATTTTCGTAGAACCATCCATTTCGGAGATATTCAACTTTTTTCGTAATTTCCAGTATACAGCTCCACCACCATGTTGCGGTGAATTCTGTAAACATATTCAAAATATAATTTATGGCAATAAGGATGACTGTATTCTTTCACGAAACAAAATAATAATTTTCCTTATGTTATTCATAATAATTTAAATACCTATATCCCAAATACGGAGAAAGTAGCGTTAGCCACATCAGATTTTTCGATTACGTACTGGAGCATTTGGAATTTTAATTTCTTTTACTCTTCGTAGCATAGGTTGGTTTTTCATTGTGTATGGTTTTGTTTTGAAACATGTTAAGCTCTTTTATATTAGTTTTTGATGTAACTGCAAAAACCTCACACAAATATCAATATTGGATGAATAATGAATTTGTAGAGTCCAATGTCATTCTCTAATTTGAGAGGAATTTTGGTGGTCATTAGCTAGGTAAGCATTTTATTCCATTTATTACCTACTACTGCTGTTGCTATGAATTAATCCATATTTGGATTTAATGCCCTCATTATACATGATTTGCAGAGCATTAGCAATGACAACCCCACCATTAAAATTACCCAATTATTTTGTTTCTATTTATAATGTATAAAATAGCCTTCTGTTTTTACTGGACTGCATTCTGTTCATCATCTCCAGGTCTAGCCTTTATACCGAACCTCAAAATTTCACTTTCCCTTCCTCATTCATAGAGGAAACCTTTATTTACTCTCATTTATTATCTCATAGGGGATATCTTCATTCATTGCCTAAGTCTCACTCTATGGAATATAAATAGTGATGACGATTAGCACACTTTTGTAATCGGTAGTTCAGGATGCTGGTAAAATAATATATCAGAAAGAAAATGTGAGAACCTACAGAACTACAACAATAGAAAAACGGAGAATAAGTGAGAGGATGGAAAGTTGAAGTAGAAACTAAAGAGGGAGGAAGTTAAGATTTAGGAACAGGTGATATAAAGAAAGAGTGGCGGGAAGGTGATTCGAGTATTGTTAAGAGGAGAGCAGAGAGACAAATGACTGACTTTTCAACTTACATCAGACGACGGGTGCCAAAATAATCAGATCGAAAAGTAACGAATGTGTTAGGCAGATGTGTTTAGGGGACTTGAAAGTGAAAAGGTGCAGAATATCAAAAACGCAGTCAAATTACATATGCAACAGTTGGTTTCAATGAGCAGCTTGACTGCTGAAAAAATTTCGCTTCTGATAAATAATTTAAACAACTTATGACAGCGTACAACATATCACAAATGGGCACATTTTGCGCAATGGAGTATTAGAAAGAAATTATATACCTGTACGTAAGCGAAGTACCATTTTAAAGTTCTTTTCTTCATCATAAATAATCCATTTTCTTCCTATTTAAAAATATTGCATGCACACGTAAGGAAATTAAACATTTGTTTGTGAGATTGCTTATGTTAGCAGCAATGAAGAAGTAACCATGAAAGAAATTTTCAAAATTCAGCTCCAATTAAGACGTTTTTGTTTGACCAAGTCCCTTGCTCGTCCCAACAACGATGTCCGATTAGGACAAGAACCCCTCCTGCAATGTGCCTCCTCGGAATGGCAGAGAGCGATGTATGACCACCATAGCCGAGCACCACCACCTAATATTCCCACCAGAGGATGCCATTTGCGATAGTGACGGCTCTTGTCACTCCACTGCAACCCGTGGAGGCAACTGGCCATTTGGCCATATTGAGACTGGAAAAGAGTTATCACCAATGTCACTCAATTTCACGTTAGCATTAATTTTTATAAAAGAAATATTTTGACGGAATTGGAATAAAATCAGTCCCAGGAAATATATGCAGATGACATGGATAATAACCACAGTGATTTTTAAATACATATTAAGAACATATGAAATTAATAATCATTTCTTAAATCTTTTACTCTTTATTAATTTTTTATCTATATTCCTAAGAAATGTCAATTACATAACATGAATAATAACCACAGTGATTTTTAAATACATATTAAGAACATATGAAATTAATAATCATTTCTTAAATCTTTTACTCTTTATTAATTTTTTATCTATATTCCTAAGAAATGTCAATTACATAACAAATATTGAAAATTTGTTTTCTTTGTTCGATAGTTCTGACAAAACTGATATTACTTATGATTCAAATTTGCTGGAGGCAAAATTTTCAATCATATTACATAACTCCAAGTATAATGAAAAATAAAGATTGTTATTGCAAGGAGAAATCGAAATTATATTTCCTTATTATTGGGAATATAAATATCCCTCAATGATATAGTAATGAAAGGATGAATGAATATCGGCTTCCAGCAACGATGCAACTACAGAAAAGCCAAATGAAGTTTAAAGCAGGACGCCCACTAGCTCCGTTCCGCTAGGGCCGGTTCCGGTCGGTTCAGGCGAAAAAAATAAAAACGTGTAAATGCATGGAGCTCGGCCCACTACGTCCGTTCGGTCCGATTCAGCACCTTCCGCTCCGTTCGGCTCACAAGGCAAGAGTTCCGGACGGAGAATATTTTGACTGAAGTCGGAAGCGTTCCGAAGGCCGAGAGAAAGCGGAAATATCCGAGTGATCACAAAGCGAGGTTTGCGTCACCTTTGAGCACACATTCAGTGTGACGTAAGTCTGGATAGGAATTTTTTAGCGACGAAACGTAAACACGAACTGGTTTGCCACAAACCAAGTGGTAGGCCTTCTAAAGTTCAAAATTATCACCTGTATTTATGCGATGGAAACGACGATAATCTAAGCATACGCGTCATTTTTTATGGGTAATCACATTAGTGTCCAGATTTGACTAGAGTCCCTCCAGGGCAAATGTGCTCCGTAAGGATGATTAGGGAAGTGAAATATACTTAGATTAAAACTTACTATAAATTACGAATATAGCACATACTGGTTTCTTTTGGAAAAAATCTCATACTACAAAAATCTACAGGAAACTTATTTCTACTTCATCGCACGTCAAACTCAGAGCGATAACCTCATCGACTGAACTATCCATGACGACTGTTCCTTTCCGATGGTAACTAGTGGACGTCCTGTTTAAAGAAGTTAGTCTGAAATGAATGCTAGTAAAAAAAAATCAACATAGATTCATTGATGTTATATATTCCTGTTAATTTAATGGTAACTTGGATAAAGCAAATGCCTTTTAAAAAAAACAAATTTTTTAGTTTTTTTATTACGCGTACATTCTGATACATACAGCATCATATCTCCGTTTCTACCACACGAAATAAGACAATTTTCACCATGTAACTTCTATAATGATTATGAATGACTACTGTACAACACCAAACTTTATAAGCTTTATGAAATGCCTTTCAAAAATACACAAAACAAAATTTATTTCACATTTTTAGTCAAGACATGAAAAAGTTGACCTGCGAGAAACTTTTTTCCTAATTGGTACATCAAGCGAATGAAATGTTAATAAAAGCTGAAATATTGTTTTGAAGAAGACTGCATATCAATGCCATTTATAGTTTTTGCAATACTGAAAGCACAGGCGCACGCTAGCTGGTTGGCGAGCAGGATGATATACCATATCTGCCCGAATAGAAGCCGACCCCGGATTTAAGCCGACCCCCCAAAAATTTCCACAATTTTTTGGCAAAAACGTAAATTTCGTACATTTTATGCTGAAGTTTGCCGGGCATTCATGCACATCTTAGAATACATTATTCAGAAATGTGTGGGAAATGGTTTAGTTGTTGACATTTTGAAATATTACTCCAATTAATAATTTTGCATTGCTGAATAATGTTCCACATTCAGTGACAATAATTTCATTCATCTTCATTTTCACAAACGGTCAAATATAGTAACAGCGATCTCGCCAAGATATTTTTTCATCCAAGTCTATTTCCAACGAAATTAGCATTTACATTGCCTTAAGAAACTTCATTTTTATAATTATACACGTTCCATGTAAAGTTTTACCAAAATTCAAACAGCTGACCATTCAAAGCCGTCAATGCATTTTGCGTAAACATCAATTTACACAAGCGATCTTGCCAAGATATTTTTATATATATTCATCGTAGGTCAAATATTTACTTTGCGAAAAACATAGTACTATCATTTGATGCGAAGGCAATGAGAGACTTCGAGATTTAACCATAACCCAAATTTTTCCCAGACTCGCATTTAAGCCGAGGGATGATTTTTTCACGATAGATTTTGACGGTACGTATTTTGTATTTTTCTTCTCTCCTGTAAAGTGTGGTTCATATAAAATAACGTAAAAGGTATTGTTTATAAATATTGATCTAAAAAAATCCTCAAAAAATTTCATACAAATCCAATAAAAATGGAAAGTTAAGAATTTTAGTCCGAACGGACGGATGTGTTCCGTTCCGACCGGATTTAATGGGCGGACACAGGGCCGCCGCAACTGGGTGTGCACGGCACACCAGCGGCAGGAGAGAAGGGTCGGCCAGAGAGGAATAACGCCCTGAGAGGTATGGCGGAACTTGAGATTTTCGCGGCTGCCTAACGATGAGTCGATGGAGTGCGAGGGAGGCCGAATTTTGCCTACCTGTCTACAAAATGAAAGGGGTAACGGGGAAAACCAGAGCAGCCGAAATATTTTCAACCGCTTACCTGCTGAGAAGGGTCTCTCAGGGTTCTTAAACCCCTTATCTGGGGGACGGTGTCGGCAATGACCGAAAAAGGGCAATACTATATCTCAGCCTTTTGGAATCTATGCCGCGGGTATTTCCCACAGCTCTAACACATTCTTCTCCGGGGCAGGTGTCTTTTGGAGCACTTGAAACAAATATTTGTTTCAGAAATGCCGGTTGCAAACCAGAGGTCATTATTCTACGATGTTTCATTTCTCTCTCCCTTGCTATTTTCGTTAGTATTTCATCGCTAGTCGTTGGAGGAAGATCGAGACACCACTGGTGCTTTGAATTCGTTTTGTGCAGGTTTCTTTCCCGTGTGATCTAATTCTACTTTAAATTGCTGGTTTTTAGAGTTAGACCATCTGATACTTTGGATTTCACATTTGTTGTCTAACAAGAGGTATGTATCTTTTCCATGCTAGTAGATGTGTGGTGTTGTCTCGGATATAACGCGATCCCAAAATTACTGTAAAAGTGAAAATGGCAAAACATTTTATTATAGGTTTCGGAGCTGAATTTAAAGAAACTTGTGGCGATATGCACGAAATTTATCACATGCATTGTATGTTACTGACCTTGTGTTACATTAATAGGCTCACTACGCGTCATAAATCTGATAATTCTTAAAGAAATTAAATACTTGAACTTCGAATTTAACATGACCCGCATTTGTATATTTTCAGGATAAAGTGCATTATATTCGAGACGATCTTTGTTTTTTACCGTGCAGACATTTTTTTGTCAACTTTCCTATGGAAAGTATTTGTATAATTAATGTAAGAATTAATAAATATTTTGCTTTTCTTCCTGAAAACTTAGATGATGGTAATTCATATCGCTGTTTAGAGCAACGAAACTATTCATTGCATTAGAAGTCAATATCGCTTCATTTATTCTTGTGTACTTTGATCTAATACAGTAAAACCCTCGAAAAGTGTAATTTCATGAGACTCCGCTAAATGTCCGTTTTTCACAGATCTTCCACCTTGAACAGGCTAAAATAGTCGTTTTCATCAAAATGTAGGAATATAGAACCCCTTCAATCTTCCAAAATTTTTGTCTTTTACAGGTTTCCGTCTATCACAGGTTTTACTGTATAAAATAATTAGGAGCAGTGTATGTGAGGGGGTGACAGTTAGTTTGATCGTAAGAAATTCATTAGATAAAACGTATTTCTAGTGCAAAAATGTTTTCAATTGCATTTACATCCGGTTTTATGGGCAAAATCGATTTAGAGAGTAAAGCCTTCAGGATAGTGAAAAACGGCTGCCCTATTTTCTGTAATGTGTGAAATCGATGTCTGAATTAATTATTTTTTTATTAAACAAGAGAAGTATTGTATATTATAATTGATTCCATCTACTGGAGCATTAATAAATGCATTCAAGAAACAAAACTCACATTCTTACTGTCTGTGTCCACTGACTGTGATCAGATAATAAATTGTTTGCTACAGAAAATCAGGATCAATTCGTGAATCATTATAAGTATTATTGTGATTTTAACGTAAATATCGATATCTCTATGTTTAGGCTTCTTATTATTTGAAGAAATTGGCACACGATCTACGAACAGGAAACATTTTAAAGAAAAATAGAGGAAACTTTAATTTTTATCATCGATTTTATCCTATGGAAAGAAATCGCTTGAATTATTTGTTTCCCGTTTACGCAACACATTTCGATAAATTTAGCATCGAAGACTTTACCGTAAAATATAATTTTGCTTTTTGCCTAAGTTTGTGAATGAAATTTACGAGTCGTTAGAGCTGTGGTTCTTAACCTTTTAATGTTGCATCACCTTCTTTCGAGGTCTTAATATTTTTGTCACCGCTTAGAATTGGACAAGGCTCACTGATAATGAGGAAAACGTAAAATCAGACTAATTTAAAGTAAAAGCAACATCAATGTTGACGCTTGCTTATTGATAAGAACGCTTCACTGCAGATTTTATTTTGAAATGTTTATTTCCTCATTTCTTCAGTATGAAATTGTCACTAATTTACAACTAAATGCCACAAGAGGTAATTATATCTAATCAGATGGCAACTGATTTTAAAATGAATTTTTTCTTCACTATTTTGGATAGGACTATATTTTCATTGAGAGAAAGATTTTAAACTTTAAATGATCACTGTGAGTTCTGCATGTTTCATGATACATCAAAACTCAATGATTCAAAGGGCGGCGAGCTATTGGCTAAATGTAAGGAATTGGATAATAAGCTGACTGATGCAAGTCTAAGTGAATCAGATTTAGATGGGGAGTATTTATTTGGAGAGCTTCAAATATTGAAGCTCTACATAAAGCGTGAGATGGATACATGTGAAGTATTGGACTATATTCTTCAAAATGATTTAATCTCTTCATTTCCAAATGTTGCCATTGGCATCTGCATTTATCTGACATTACCTGTCTGTAGCTTCGGGAGAAAGAAGTTTTTCAAAACTCAAAATTATTATTTAAACTATTTTAAGGTCGACAATGTCGCAAGAGAGAGTATCAAATTTAGCAATGATATCCATAGAACACGAACTGTCTGATAAGTTGAATGTACATGACATCATTTTTTAAAAATTTCTACTTATAAAGCCAGGAAAGTAAAGTCTCTTAAATAACATGTAATTTATTTGTTAATGAGTGTTCATTTAATATTATAATCGTTAATTCTGTTTAGACAATTTTAGTACAAAGAATATTAGTTTAGATTATTTTTAATTTCTTCTAACAATAAAAAGTTTTTCATCCTTGTGAACCGTTTAAACTATGTAAATGCAATTTTTGGTGATAAACTATATTGTTCTTTTCTCTTTCTCATGTTTAGAAAGACCGTAATAATAGGAAAATTCACCTGTGCAGAGCTATAATAAATAATTTTTGCTGTGTCTTATACAGTTTTTTTATTTAAAAAAATATCCTGCAGTATATACTACCATGTTGAGTGGGAGAGGGGGCGGCAAATTTTGTTTTGCACACCGGCGGCCATATGGGTTGTGGTGGCCCTGGGCGGACATATGCCTGAATGTATCCGACCCGGTCCGAACTGAAGCGATTGGAGCGGAGCTAGTGGGCGCTTAATAGGATTATTTATATTGCGAAGCAATAATTTTAGGCACATTTAGATAAAAGGAACAAAAATTGAACATCAAACAAACGATCTGATACGGAAATATTGAATAAGGCTGGTGTTATATGTCTGATAAAAATTAATTATGTGAGATTTGCGATACATTTACTCACATCTGACAAAGACAGAGGCACTTCTCCCAATTGTAAATCACATACATATCATGGTTGGGAGCGTGATCGTAAAGGTCGTCCTGAGCGGTCCCCGTCCAACTACAGCTCTTGCAGACACTGGAGATGAATTATCCCCTTCTAATTTCTGACTGCTTCCGTCACTTGCGCCTACTGGAACCTTGTGCATGGCAACCTTAAGTATACAGAAAATTGAATTAGTGACATAACAAATTTTTCAAAATAGAAAGACTAAAAGTACCAAATAATATAAGAGCAGAAAGTTAATTTTTAAAAATCTTATGTGGCCAACACAACTTTCTCCATATTTGGGGTATAGGTATTTAAATTATTATGAATAGCATTGTAAGGCAAAATTATTATTTCCTATCGTAAAAGAATACAGTCATCCTTACTGCCATAAATTGCGTATATCTTGAATATGTTTACATAATTCACCCCTAATGGTGATGGTGCTGTATACTAGAAAAAGCAAAATATCTCCGAAATGGATGGTTTTACGAAAATTTGTTTCAAACAAAACTTGGAATAAATATTATTCTCTACAACTATGGTCCTCACGATGATTACCAATAACGACGTTTTTAAGGATATTTTTTATGGAAACCGAAAAAATCGATTATTTATAAATATTCCTAAACAATGACTGCTACAGAAAATTGTCTCAAACGAGTGTTGTAGGAAATTACATTCTCTATAACCTTTGTATAGAATTGTATATACAATAATGATGTTTTAACAGAGAAATATCAAGAAAACAGAATCAGGTTTCGAAAAAAACCTCGACTTCCGGTTAACCGGTATTGCCCAAAAACTAATGTTCTTTGTGCTCATGTTAAAGTGTTATATATGAAGTTTGGTAACGATATGGCAAGTACTTTTTGAGTTAGAGCGCCCACAATCGCATACACGCATACACACATTCGCACACACACACACAAACATACAGACATTCCGAAAATAGTCTACGTGTTCTGGGGACCTCAAAACGTGTATTTCCATTGAAATCTCGACGTCGATTTTTTTCGTGATCACAATACTTTCCCATTACTATGTATGGAGAAAGTAAAAATAATTTTGGGCAATTCCATTCCTAATCACCTATTAGACCTGGTTGCTCAACCCTCTCCAATTTCTTTCGAAATCGGCTCAATTGAAGCTAATGTCAGTACTAATGACGTCCTAAAATATTTTTGCGATATACCAAATATTTCGGCAGATACGGAAGCTCCCGTTTTCGATATTTTCGTAAATATGCTGTTTGCAGGGCTCCATAAAACACGTTGAGGGTGCCACAGTTATTGTTCGATTTAAAGTTCAATGGAAAATGCACACACGAATATATACCGAAAATTTATTGGACCACTTAAAAGAGTGCTACGCAATGCAGTCCAATGATAGCAAGTTTTCGTCAGTTCAGGTGAAAAAGCCTGCCTTCTAACCAGAGTTGCAAACCGAACCGAACCGCAGTCATTTTGCTGAACCGCGAACCGAACCGAAACCATTGATTAATTTTTCAATGAACCGAAAACCGAACCGTAATTTTTTGCAAAAGTGGTTCGGTTTCGGTTCGATCTCAATCCACAAAGTACGGACCAACGAAAAGACCAGGAATTTCCATTGGAAAAACAAGCGGGTTTGCTTCAAAGGAAAGAGTGCCTATCTCTTTCCACTCTGCTACTATTGTTATCCACAGAAGACATTTACGGTGAGGGTTATGAGGACCCCCAACTGTGACAATATCCGGGTCAACCACTGTAGGCAGAAACCGACCAACAGAAAATAGAAAGATCTCTATCCGAACGCAGGCAAATAGGGCCATTTTACGACCTAGAAAGGAGCCGTAATCTGCTTTTGTGCTGAGAGAAAAATCCCTGCCCTTACCTTCAGCATTGTAATTAGCAGACCTGAGAAAATATGCCCACTGTGTCTTTCTTAGAACAC